>JANHGB010018714.1:0-61719 GCA_026283785.1 Coracopsis vasa | reverse complement strand
CATTGGGCAGTCTAATGCTCTGTTCTGGGTACACCTGTAAGCAACACTGCTGCCTCTGTGTTGTGAAGGCCTAGTAGAGAATAAAGCAAAAGCTCATACTATCAGAGATAATAAGCAGATGGTTTTCAGTGCTGGAAGCAGTAAGCACATTGCTTGTTATGTGAAGATCATTTTCTGTGGGTACTTTTTTTGTTTGTTTGGTGTTGGTTTTTGTTTTTCCTTTTTTAAAATAAAGATGCCACAGGACAGAAACATGAAGATCAAAAATCTCATATTGACAGAGATGTGAAGGAAGTATTTTATTTCCTTCTCAACTTTTTGAAAGAAAACACAACTTCAGTAGCTTCTATTATGAAGTGTCTATGTACAAGGAAAATTAGTGTATTCTGACAGCCTTATTCTAGGTGCCTGTGCTAGCAGACTAGTATACATAAAATCTGTTAATAGTCACTGGAGAGGGACAAGCTGCTTTAGCCAGCACTTCAGACAACTGTAGTGTTCTGTGGTAAATCTCTTCAGACTCTTTAGAAGTGTCTTTTTCTTTCCTTCCACTGACTGTTTGAAGGCTTCTATTGATTAATGTCATTTGGGGACCTAAGTTGGTCTGAACTGGTTCTACATATGTGGCAGGTGCCTTCAGATTAGGATTCTATGATTCTGTGATTCTATGACAAAGATTCAACACAAGATTGATAGAGCCACTAGAGCCACTGTTAGTCAGATGTCATTTTAAACTGGGTTGATGATCTTAGTTCATGCTGATCAGTATTCGTGAATATAGTTGGTGCTTTGAATATCTTGAGAAGAATTGTAAAACAAGCAGTTTTGCATAATATGAGTTCAACACGATTTTAACTATGCTGGTATTGCTGCTTGAGAACAAACACTTAGCATTATTGCAAACTTGGTCAATAAAATATTTGTATCAAGTCATATTGTCTACTTACAGTTACGAAGCAGGAATTTTCTGTCCAGAAATTTATGCAAGTTCTCCCTGGCAGTACTTGGAAAACAGCAAGAAACGATGTGTAGAACTAAACCGCTGTCCCCCATACCCCAGGACATGGAGACCTTGCTGTAGTATTTTTATCAGATCCTTGGTTTTATCTAAATATAAGTATTTTAGAAGTGTGAACCTATAAATTCTATTTACATTTTGTGTTAGTTCCAAAAAGATGCTGAACATGTCCATAAATATTCTGCTGAGCCCTATCTGGAGAGTGTTGAACAGTGAGATTGATTGTTACTGAAAAAAAAAAGCAGCTATACTGGGAGTCTGAGCACTCCCTGTAAGTTTTCAATTGCAGGTTACCCTTTTTTCCACCCCAGTTAATGTTCTTAGTGTGTAAATGGGAACCATGTCTAATGCCAGGCTGAGACTGAACCTTGTGTCTTATGACCTTAGACTTCTGATCCTACTTGTGCTGCATACTGCTTTCACAATAAAAGGTCCAAAGGAAGTATAATGTAATTATCACTATTTGAATAGCACTAGGAGTGACAGGGTGTGATTCTGGCATCTGGCTTTTCAGCGTAGTTTACAGCAGTTTTGAATTGCTGGCAAATTTTCCAAATATTGATAAATACCATTAATGTTTATGAACTCTTGATATATCATTATGGTAAAAGGAGGACTTCAACTGTATTTAAATATGTTAAATGTTAAATAAAACAAAGTGAGCACCAGACTTCTAAAAAAAGCTTTAAAAAAAATACTTGCATTTTATGCCAATAAAGGAACTTGGTCTGAGCTCCAGCATAGTCCTCCAAACACAGCTGCTTTCCAGGCCATGGTGCCCTCAGGTGCCTCCCTCTCACACCTTTTTGTGTTTTTTTAAATTCACTGCAGTGCTCAGATATGGTTTATTATGCCTTTTACCTAGCTGCTCTCGGTATTGTGCAGATTGCATCTTAGCCCTTGTACTATTTCCCTTCTACTTTCACATCCTGCATGCTCATACTGTAGCATAAGGAGATAATTGAACTCATGTTGCACCACGTTTTGTGTGCAGCTTTTTCTAAATGCTTTGTGTGCCTCTTCTGTTGAGATAAGTCTCAATTTTCTTCCTCCCTAATGACTACATTGAGGATTTGCTAAGAGTGCAGTGACAATGCACGTGAAAGAGCTCTCAGTATCTGAGTGATGACACTTCAGCAGCTAATTGCTCATAGAATTTTACTTCATGAAGCGGTTCATACACCTGTTCCGCTCAGTACATTACTTTGGAAATCTAGATGGTGAGTGAAGCTTTGCCAAAATGCATGAGATATATTGCACAAACCACAAGCGCAATTGGAATTTATAACAATCAGCTCTGAATGGTTCCCTTTTCTCCCACTGTAAATTCTACCAGTAGTAGAGTCAGTCAATACTCTGCCAGTACTGACAGAATGTGTTTATGAAATTTCTTGAGTTTTTACATTATTTTGCTTCATTTGTCGTTCTGAAAGATAGTTTCTCTTTTCACTGAAAAGGACAGGCAAAATTACTTACTAAAAGTCATCTGATTATTGTGAAATCCTGTGGAATTATGAAATACATTGAGTTCAGGTTTTGAAAGGATCCTGAGAATCAACGTGGTGAGTTATTTCATGACAGAAGAAAGAATAGACAAGAGCAAAAAAAAAAATAGTCCAACAAAAGTTTAGAAAATACCATGCATCTGAGAGACATTTTTTTTGATAATGTGAAACTATATTGTATAATTTTAACATTCCTTGGATAGATAGAGGTACTGCAGTAACCACACTTGTTCAAGTAAGGCTTTATGTAGCTCAGTGGATATTCCAGTTCATGTCATGAATGTGCAACGCAGTATGCTGACTTAAGGGATAGAGAGGTATGTGGTACAACAGCATTTGGCATGTACATATTTTCTGCTTCATCAGAGGTACTCATGAAAGGTCTTTGTATTCTGGTCCTGTAGGTGCCACTCCTCTCCCTCCTCTTGGTCTGTCATATAGTTGCTGGTTTCCATTACAGGCAGAAGTGAGAACATGTTGGATTTTTTGGGTGTAGTCTAAGAAATATTATTTTGCTATTGTAAGAAAAGAATGGAAGAAAATGGAAGGAAATATGCAGGCAAGAATGTGTGATTGGAATAACCAGCCTGTTCCTACCAGTCCTAGGTTAAACGTCTGAGCTCTACTTTTACAGCATGTGCATTGTGATAGTCCCAACAATAAAACAGATCGCAGAAAAAAATAATAAGGGAGCCTAAAAGCTGGTGTAATTATAGTTCAAATGCTTGAAGCTTTAGTGATTTTGGAAACTGTAGTTTTGATGCCTATACTAATGATGCATCAAAATATTTAAACAAATATTACTTGAAACATACAGTGATACAGAATGGTTTCCTAGCACAGTAACTTTTAAATCTTTCTCTGTACAAATGCGTCATGTAACCTCCAGAAATTCTTCTGGCTTCTCCCTGAATATCCTGATAGCTCCTTCTGCGTCAGTCCTCTCCTTCCTCCACCACAGTGGCTTACAGATTTTGTCTTATTCCCCAGATGTAGGAAGAACAGTAGGTTCTTCCATGCTTATTTATGTGCTGCAACTTTATTTACTGCTAGGCAAATACATAATTTTTTCCTTCTTGTGGGATCATATTTCCATTAAAAGAAACATGCTTATATGTAGCATATTTCTTCTTTCACAGATGTAATTTCTTACTCTTTTGTGTTGTACTCTTTATTGAGGACTCAGAGCAATTAAGAGATTAAATAGCTCTAGTAGAATATTCAACAATGCATTTTTTTTTTCTCTACATGGAACGAAGCAGGAATAATGGCAAAGGATCTTCATATATGAAACTTCTTATTAGACAGTGTTATATTATTTGTCCTCATTGTAATTGTATCACATTGTCTGTCTTTTGCCTGTGCATGCTGAATTTGTGTGAATTTGTGTATTGGCCTCAGAATTTAGGATCGGAAGGGTTATCCCGAGCCACTAAGGCTGATATTTACTATCATAGCTGTAACGCCATATTTTTCTTTGCAATTCCTTAAAAAAAAAGTGTGTAAAATCTTAACTGCATTTAACTTGCATTGCCCTTTCTTTACGGCCAGAAGTCCTGTGGCAGTTCGCATGAACTTTTGAGAAGGAAGTGCATCCTGAACCTTCACACTGATTTTTCTAAATTCAGGAACAATCATAGTTGGAAGTACGCTGTAATTTTTAGATGAAAGCTTTTACAAATGTTACCATCCTTCAAAGTAAGTTAAATTGAATACTAGATTCTTTTCAAATATGGATTTGTGAAATTCTGATGGGATTGCCAGTTTTTCATATAAGGGCAGTGGTTGTCCAGTAGCTTGTCCTCTGGTATTCATATCAGACATACATATTTTTTATGGTTATGGCTTAATTTTCCTCTTTAATGTCTTTGAGATTGTATGTGTAAAACTAAGCAGAATTTATCCAACAAATAGGTTCAGCACAGTCTGATTGTCTTGGAAAGTGAGTATGCTTGCTTTTTGAGAAACCTCTTTTTTTCTAGAGTTAAAAGTGAATATAACACATTACTTTTTAAATGTTCTTACTGATCCCGTTATTCTTTCTGCGCATTTTGCAAATAGGATGTGATGTTTTGAGTATGCTTCAGGCTTCGGTAGTTTGTATAATGTTCTATTTTCTGCAGCAAAAGCATGTCAAGGTGATCTCTGTGGGTGGTTAATATTTTCTGGAGTTTATTCTTCACCCATGAAAATATGCAAAACTGAAGAGCTTGGTGGTATGTCATATACTTAGGTATAAAATAATGTATTTTTCAATTTAATTTTCATTAAAAATAATGGGGAAAATGACAAGTGTAGCAGTGTATATATATTTTTGTATGTACCGTTTGTTCATGAGTGAACACAGCATTTGTCTCTCCTGACTTGTGTTCGTGGTTATGCTGGTGAGCAATTCTTGTGGTAGCTTCAACTGTAATATCATGACAGTATAGTGTACAAGTATCATATAACTGGGATATTTTAAAACATGATGTTCAAAATCATAAAAAAACATGGGAGGGGATAATCTCAAAATTACTGAATGTTTTCATTGTAGGAGAAATATCCTGATTTGTTAGGCAGGTTTTAGGTGTTATTTTGGTTGTTTTCAGTTGTAATTGCAAAACAGTTGTAAAACAATTACAGGAAACAATCATCACATCACTGTAGAAGAAATGTATAAACACTGCAACAGCATTTGAATAGGGAAGAATTATTAGAAATCTGATTATTAAAAAACTGAAAGAAGCAGAATCTGAACGTAATGAATGCTTTCACTTTACTGTTACAGTGGTAACAAGGAAAAAATGGAAGTGAAAATGCCAAATATATCCATATACATAAAATGCATTTGAATTATAAAAAAGAAATATTGGAAAAGCTACCAGGCGTTTCAATTAAATGCATACTTTTTTCTTCTTCCAAGACTAAAGCAAACATATAAGGAAATTAACTGTTACTAAGAAATAATAATGTGCCTGCATGCTGATTGCCTGCTGATAGCATGTTTAATCATTGCTTCTGTCTTTCTTCTGTTTTTGTTTCCTTTATCCTCTGTCTCTGGAAAATTGTATTACTGCTGTTTGTACAGCGTATAAGAGAAGTGAGTCTTTAGTAGTAAATGGGAACTCTGAGTGTTTTTCAGGTATGTCTTACTAAGGTTATCCTCTCTGGTAGAGAGATAAGATCCAAAAGGTATCTGCAGCAGAGATATTTTCATATTTCCCTCGCCATTCCTGGCAGTTTGGTTTACCTCATTAAAAGGCTGGAAAAGCCACTTGGAGTACCTCCAAGCTTAGGTTCTTTATTTTCGATGAGAAATTTGTTCTTTTAGAGCTAAGGCAATTTGCAAAATCTGTGAATTGCTTTGGTGCACACCTCTGGGCATCATAAGGAATATCATACTAATGTTCTCCAGCAAGAAGAAAAGCAAAGCAAGATCTTTACCTTGTACAGTTAATTGGTCTGTAAAAGAGCTGCAAATATGTCAAAACCAGAGAATATATCTATGCTTACATTTCTGGTGCTTGTCTCTGAGAACATGGCCTTTTTAAGGACAGTTCTCAGAATCAGAAAGAAGGTAAAGGACTAGATCCAGTGTGGTACCTTTCTGGTTTTTTGTGTTTTTTTTTTTTTGTTTGTGATCACTCTCTGTACAACCCTTTCACTTCTCAAGATAGGAGGACAACTACATCTTGTATTCGAGAAGAGGTTTACGTTCAGCATTCTTGTGTCATCCCGTTCTCATACCATAGGTGGAATGGGAAATCAGCTGTAAACCTACCTACCCAGCAGCTCTGCTGATACCAGCGCTAGGCAGAGTTAAGTGAGGTGCCACTGGAAGCGGCTGTGCCTGGCACCTGGCCCCTCCTCACAGAGGCCACCCTGCAGCTCCTGCTGCCAGCGCCTCACCACAGACACCCAGTACAATGAATTATCTATAGGGGAGATAATTTTTCTATGCTTTTGGGCGAAGTGAGAAGCATAAACTTAAATAAGGTATCTGCTGTTAGCTCTGCTTGTGCTAGTGACTGCTGCCCAGGGAAGAGAGATACCTGACAGAGGCCTTGAAGTTAAGTGGGGAATGGCCTACTTGGTCTGAAAACCCAAACCCTAAATAGTTAAAGTATATTGCTAGCATAGCTAAACTGCTGTTTTGGTAGAATGATAAAAACATGAACTAGTTTCTTGCAAGGAGAGGCCTTTATTTGTCACATGGTAAGATATGGAAACTAACAGCTGAAGTTCAGGTATTACGTAGTAATTTTCTGTGGAATGTAAGTATAAGTTTTTATCTTTCATTTTCCTCATTTTAGAGGGGAGGGGGCTTATTTTTTCAGGGTTAGAGACTATATGTTTGTGCCATTTTCTATACATAAAAATAAAAGCAGTTTAGGAACAGATCCCATGTGTTACCTGACAGTTTTTAGTGAATCCTAGTGGGTCAGTGGAAAGATTTTCCTTCTGGAGTGTTGGATGAGACTCACATCCCTGACAGGAATTTCCACAGGATCATATTCAGTCACTTGTCATAAATTAAAATTCCTTGGCTCAGTAACAGCCAAAGTGAATGATGTTACTGGCAAAAGTAATCACATTGTACCTTTTTGTAGTTCTTACCAGCCAGGATTCTCTTACCATATGCATTTCAGTCATCCCTCTTTAAAAGAAAATATGGTAATATTTTGGAAAGCAAAAATGTGTTGTTTAGCTTATTAATATTTTACTTTATTTATTTTGTATTGAGTTAATACAGTGTCCAGAGGTGTTTGTATAAGAGACATTTTATTCATGCAAAATTGATTGATTGGTTGAAAGTCACAAGAGGAGGATAAAAATGTCTGTCTAAGAAAATATATTGCTTTTAAAATACAAAAGATATCCACATTCCCATTATGTTTTGATTTGTATGTTTCAGATAGAAGATGTTTTGTGTTATATAAGCAACATGTGCTTCCTACAGTACAGTAGGTTGCTATGGGAATTGGTTTACTCATTTGTTATGAAAGTTGATGCAGAAATGAGAACTTGTTTAAATGCCTAAATTAACTTGTGCCCTTCATTTGCTTAAAAGTTGTTGGGTTTTTAAGTCCATTAAATAGGTTAAACTCATTCCTGCACTCTTGCTTCTCTATGAATAAATACATTGGCTTATCTTAATGAAAATCAAAGATTTGATCACTCTTCTTTGGCTTTTACTATTGGTTTAAATCACTAGAATAAGAGGCTTTGCTGCTGTGACAATATTGTCCAAAAGGTAATTAAAAATAGTTGTAGAAGGTGTTACCTCTGTATTTACTGTGGGATCACATACAGAACCTTACTGAGTGTGAAGATTTGTACTGCAATTCTGCAGGTATGTGAGATGGTTTCCAGAAGTTGAAGGCAACATTTGGACCCTGCATACAGTACATTTTCTAAAGCTGATTTCAGATTTCTTTATACAATTTAAAGTTCTTGTCCCAGAAGTCACACTGGATCTAGTAAAGTGTGGCCAGAACACAACCACGGTACTGCAGAGCAACTGCTTACAGCAGCCAAGTAGGTGTGTAATTACTTTTTCTACCTAAGGTCCAACTTAGAAACTAATCACTCATGCAAATTTTTCTTCATGAAAGATCAAGTTGTTATCTGCAAGTTATTGCAAACTTCATTTTGGTAATGAGTGATACAGGAGGCCAATAGGACTGGGTTTATACTCATGTGTCTTTACTGGTGTTCTTATCCTGCTCCATAGCAATTAGCAGCTAACACAATACCTGTGACTTCAGTTACAATTACAGTTAGCATGTACATTTATGCTGGTTTTGATCAGAAACGTGTATAAAAAAAATATTTTTGAAATGTTCTTTTTTCTTAATTGAAGATCCTGTTGTGTTGATGAGAGTTTCTGATAACAAAAATGGATCAACTTCTTGGAAGTACATCTATGTACCTCTGTCATGTGGGCTGGATTTCAGGGACAAAAGGGTAATTTATGAAATATCTGCAAGAAAATTATTATATAAAGATAACAGTTTACAGCACTTTTTCTTTATAATTATTAAGGAACCAGATCTTTGTAGCTCAGTAATAAATTTTGTAAGAAATCACCTTTTTTTTTATTGTTTTGAACATGTGTCCGATAACTTGGTTTGTTAATTCTTTGGCTGGAGTGTTGGCCTCCCATGCCAATGCACTTCCCGTGTTTGGACTTCTCTTAGATCTCTTTTTTAACCTGTAACATCGTAGTCTACATAGCTAGTGCCTGTACAGAAGTCATCTGTACTTTTAACTATTCTGTTTTCTCTGGATCTTCTACAGGTCTACAGTAATCTGGCTAGGGAGGGAAAGAGAGAAAGAGTTATGTCCTGGATTCTAGATAATGTTGCATTGCCACTGAGCTTATACAGCTGCAGTGACTTCTCAAAAAACCTGTGATCATCTGAGACATGGCTTTCCTTTTCTGGAATGTTGACTTCTTCCCAACATGTCTCATATATATTGACGTGCACAAACTATTGTAGGATGTACCAAGTTGGCTAGGGTGAATTTGTGTATTGATCTCTAGTTTTCTGGATGTTGTCTAGATTTTTTAGGACTGATTTCATATTACCACCTTTCTTTGATATTTAGTCAGTTTTGAAGCAGGCATTTGTCCATTATTATTATCGCTCGTTTTCCTTAAAGCTGTTGATGGGATATCAACATAAAAATTCTCTCTTAGAGCTCAGTTTGTTGTTTTGTTCTCATCTTTCCTACTGGCACTTCAGTTTATACAGACCTTCTCATGTATCTCTCTAAGGAGAGTGTCTGGCCTAATAACTTCTACAGTCTCCTTGCACGAATGCAAATCCAGTTTTTCTGTGGCTTGTTCTCTCTGCCAGCCCTGAGGAGAAGCTTCTAGGTGGCTGTACGTGGGAGACTACTCACTAGGCCTAATCCTGATCCCCAGCCTTGGCCTGTCCTGCTACGGGCTGGGGCTGCTCAAAGGGAGCTGCTGGTCCCTGCAGCCCTCTAGCCTATCAGTGTGTATTTATGTTTAAGCCTCCCAGAGATTACAGTCCTTTCTGTTTTCCTCACTTTGACAAAACCTGAAGCTTTGAAAAGGATGCCTTTTTCTTTCTAATAACCTTCCTCATCCTGTTTGTTCATGACAGCTCCCTTCTCTGGATTTTCTCAGTCTTTTTTTATAGGTTGCATGCATTTCTTCTGAGTTGGCAAAAGGTGTCTTTAACCAGCCTCTGTGCCACCTGTGAAGATGTGACTCTTGTAGCTGCCCCTTTTTTCTTCCTTGTAACAAGCTTACTCATTTTTATTCAGTGACCCTCTTTGAAATAGTGGTAGAGATTTTTGGCTTTTGTTGCTCCTTCAAGAACATAGATTCCAATTTACATCAAAGCAATTATTGACTGTGGATAGAAATTTACTTTGGGTCCTACCTCAGTGTGTCGTGTACTCCTAGAAGACAGGCAGAAATATCTAACACCCCTAATATTTACCTGCCATACTTATAAGAACATTTTTCAGAGTTATGAAGATGCTCTGTTCCTTAGGTGTCTTTAGGTATCTTTACAGATTCATTCAGAACATGGATTATGTTTATACTCTTATAGTATCTTCTTCTTTGGCCATTGTTGAAGATGAGTCTCTGGGTTGTTTAATGTGAATGAGCAATTAACCTCCAGATGGATCTGATAATCAAGAGAAGTCATTCTGTAATTGGTGTGGGGAAAAACAAACAAACAAACAAAACCCAGCTGAATCGTTGAGCTTTCCCAATAACCTGAATTGGTCCTCACGAAAATACAGCATAGCTGGACTTTATGGTAGCTTATTTGGTAGGAGAACATGGTTGCCCAAGTAGGTTGAAAAGGTTAGAACCTTTTCTTGTTTGTTTGCCCTTCCAGTTAGTTTAGCTTTTTTTTTCCCCCCGTTTGTTTTTTGGTCTTGCCTTTAGAAGCTTAAGGTGTGTGTGTGATGTTTTCTGGCAGCTCGTGGACATTTTTTGGTGTATTTTCATTGATTAGGGGGGTTTTGCATTGTTTGGGGGGTGGGGTTTAACAGTTCTGCATTTCTTTTGCCCTGGATGCTGTATGTGTGGCTGTTTAATTTTTTTTATATTTCATTGATTTTGTTGGGGTTTCGGTTTATTTAGATGGGATTTCTGTGGGTGGTGAAGAAACGGGAAGAGCTCTGTGTGTAGATGCAGAGCTATGGTGTCATTGGAATAAACTATCAAGTAGCAGAACAACATGAATGGCAGGATGATGCTAGCCCTACAGAAGAGTCAGGGGGCAGGACAAGAGGCAGGAGGGTTGCCCTTTACATGAAGGAGCAGTTGGACTGTGTGGAGCTCTTATGTGTAAAAGTTCAGATTCAATATAAGACAAAAGATTTTCAATGAAAAGCCAATTATGCAGCAGAACAGGTTGCCTAGAGAAGCCAGGTTGTGGAACTGCCTTTTCTGGAAGATTTGAAGATGCATCTGCCTGATGTCCTAAGTGACCTAGTCTGAATTCAGATACTGCTTTATACAGTTTGGATTAGACAACCTCCTACTGTGAGTGAAGGAGTCTGTGATATGATGCATGCATCATGGCAGAAGGGTCAGGTGGTCTTTGACATCTTTGGCATTATGTATTACTGATGTATAAATCTGTACATACGTCTCCTTACAAGAACAAACTAGATACGTAAGACAACCCAGGATGATCACCATATATGTGCTCTTATGAGATAATACTTTTTAAAGGAGTTATTTCTATGTTTTCATCTGATAGTATTCCTGAATAGCATCTAATCATGTAACATGAGAAAGTGGGAGAAAAAGATTGTAATTCTGGAAAGAATTCACAAGATTGCTGTGCCATTGTGTTTAGGGTATTGTAGATCAAGCTATTTGCAAAATAGTCAGTTGCTTTCATTTTTGGTTATATTCTTCTCCCCCAATTCCTGTAAGCAGCTGCAGTTTGTTACGATGAGAAAATTCAACGAGTGGAAAGTGGTTCTTCTCTGAACTGTCTTACAATATATTGTATGTTTTCAGCAGAAAGCCAGACATGCCTGAAGATAAAGTAAGGCATGATATCTGTGCATGTTGGCTAAGTTGTTCAGAAGTAATCACCGTGAATATGATATTGGTATCGTGCATACTCATAAGATTAGTGTCAACACGGTTTATCTATCATGTAAGGGCAAGTAAAGCAAGTTAGACTTGCCTCAGGGGTGGTTTAGTCTGTATACCCAACTATTCAGAAGAGAAGGCTGAGGAGGGCTTTTTTTTCCTTTGCTCCAGGCTTCCTGTTTATTTGTACTGTCTCCATTTTCTCCAGCGTGCCTTGATAAGGACAGGTAATCAGTGTCCTATTAATCTTTAGGATATGTAACACCTAAGTGGAGCATTCTGCCCTTCTCTAGACCTCATATAGTTGTATGTAACCTGTACATCAGTTACACAGTGAATGAGATGTATCAGAAGTAGATGATATATTTAGTCCATGTCATCTTTTTTTTTTTCTGACACCATGCAATTTCTGAAGCATTAAATGCTAAATTTTGAATGCTTTTCTGTAAATTTTATTATTTCCTTGCATAGTTGCATGTTGTCTTGAATAATTGAGTAGAGATATTTTGATAAGCAAATTCCATACTGTGAAAATTCAAGATTAATTTTAGTGCTGTAGAATATATATAATGTGAACTTCTGTAAGTACATAGCATTTGTTAAAAATTTTGGAAAAGGTACAGTTGGGGAAGTTTGACAGATAAGAAGCATTCAGGAATTTAGTGTTTTCTCTGTGCCAGGTAAAAAAAATGGTTGCTTCTCCTACCACTACCATAGTTCTGTTTGGTGCTACTGATGACATAACAAAATCCAGCCTTCCTTTGTCTAAGTAGTAATGTAGAGTAGCATGTAAAAATTGGCTAATGAGATCACAGTAGTATGAAAGTCTTTTCATAGGCTTACTTAACTTTGGAATGATTATAAAATATCACTACTAATTTATTTTCATGTTCTTGTTAATTATAGCAGCATTCAGTAGTGCTCATCTGGTTATGAGCTTTTGAGTATTTGTCACAGAAGTTGTCTAACTAACTCAATACTTGGCTTCAGGAAGAAAAGCAGTATTTTTTTCTTATTTGCAGTTCTGTAATTTACATAGTATTCTTTAAAAAATGTATATTTTTATAGGGTAAATTAGTGTCTTGAAGTAGTTTAAATATAACTAAAAATACATAGACTATTAAGTAACTTTAAATATTTTTCTTTTATACTTTTAGAAAATCTTCATTATAGATTGTGTGTAAATGATGTGTTTTCAAATAAAATCCGGGGTGTCCTGTTGACATAAGTGCAATTTAAGACTTGCTCAGAAGTCATGTTACGAATTAAGACTTCTTTGTTTTTAATTACATGGAAGGGCTATACAATGGAAAGGTGGAAGCTATAGATACCAGTGAATGTATATGCCTTTAAAATTATAGTCAGTCTTTCTAGCAAGTAATTCTTGCTTTACTGAAACCAGTTGTGTCTTTGGCACAATCTATCTGATTTAAACCAAGTATATCTGAAGATACTTTATATAGGTAGCCCTCAGCCATGTTCTGAAATATTCCTGAATGCTTCCAGTGCTTCGTTGGAAAATTTCTTACAAATACCCACTTTAAGCAGTAATGCACAGTTTGAACCATTTCTACTACAGAAGAAATGTGAGCAAGTTGGGCTTATATGAAATAGAGACACATCACAGTGGCTGTTGATCTATCAAATAGTAGAGCTGCTTAAGAGATGTGATTTTTTTTGTGAGGTTATTTACATTTTTAAAAGGACTAAAGGCCAACAACGAAGCAGGTTAATGAATAAGACCATGTGGTATCAACCCCAAATTTTACCGTAGGGGCAGTGTTCAAACAACAGGCAAGCTTATCCTATTGGTTTGTAATCACAAGCCTAAAATGAGAGGAGAATGCAACAAATGAATGTGTTAAGCGGAGAGGTTTGTAGCACATAGGCATTGTATTCATTTATTTAAGCCCAGTTTCAAAGGAATATCTTAATCTAAGAATGAATTTGTCTCTTGAATTAAATTACTTTTATATTCTAGTGACTTCTGAAACAATCGTGACCATTCAAATAAGAGCCAAATTCTGTTAGTTGTGCGCATAGAGAATAATGCTTTATTATGTCAGAATCTAGTGTGGCGTATCGTGTGACAAAATGCTACCTGAACTGTGTAACACTGTCAGTGTTGAAAATGCATCTGCCACCTATGTAGCTTCTGTGCTAGGTGGGTAATCATAAGTGTTGCACACTTTATCATTAGGAGAAAAAAATACTAGAATTCCTCTAAATCTGTGTTTTAATAAGCATCTTTAATAAGCATACATATCGTATTAGTTCAGTTATTGTCCAGTTCATTTTTCCTTTCTCAGATATTGTAGGAGTTTGTGGTATTTGTTTGTGTGACTCAAATTTTAGGGACCTGAGTGGAAAGTCAAGTGTCATGCAGGTGACTTTGAATTCAGTTGTTTTCTACTGTTCAGATGGTGAGAGTGTTCCTGCCTGAGTAAACACCACCACATTAAAGCTGCCAGAATTGCTTGAACTTTCATCCCCTCCAACTGTATTTAAAAATGAAATTCTTTCTGGGTGCTTTTAAGGCTTTGGTTACTGTGTTCTGTGAATTTGAATGTAAACTTTTAGGGTTCAGGTGAAATGCAGATGGAATTGTTAGATATTGAAGAATAGAAAAAATACCTGTCAACATGGGATAGGTGAACAGTGTCATCAAAGGTCTGCCTGCTATGGTGCAAGGGATGGAACGTGCTGTTATTGTTAAAATGGCGTAACTGGAATAAGTCAGGTCCGGGTTTTAGGATGGAAAAAAAAAAAAACAAATCAATGTTTATAACTAAAGTAATACTATTTTTCAGAGGCAGCTGCCTTCATCATGTAAACCATGCTGGAATGTAGTGTAAGTAAAACATAGGTCAAAAGATAGCAGTTACTAAAGGTAAAGATTTGTACTGGTAAAAAGAAAATTGCTAGATAAGGCCTGCATCTGACACATCTGTCACATCTGCTATGCGTGATCCTGCCCACTTTAAATATTCCTTACTGACTTCTGAAAAATGATAAAAATCCTGATAACTAAAAAAGACCAAAGGTAAAATTATAATAATCAAGATTGAGTGTGATTGTTTTAATATTAAGACTAATTTCTTCTAAGAATGTTGTATCTAGCCAAAATAGGTCTTGTTTTGATGTAAGATTTCATATGTTATAACTATCTTGGCTTCCTTTCTGAGTTGAAGCACAGTGTGTTTAGTATGATCCAAGCTTAAGAAACCTATTTGTTTTGACATAAAGGAATACAGAAAAAAGAGAAATAAAGAATACTGATGTTTGATTCTTACATATTAACATCTGTAAACAAACAACACATTGTTGAAGAAATAACCATAAGGTGTATTTCTGTCTAGACTTCAGGTGCACAAGAAATTTCAAAGATTTAGAGCAAAGCTACACTTGCAATCTTTTAATAGGAAATAGGAGAGAAAGAGGAATGCTGCTCTCAGTTAGTCGGACATTTCCATTGTGGATCCAGGGTGACCATCAAGCAAAGTTTCATTGACATATATTATACTTTACAACAACTTTTAAGAATTGCCACTTACCTTCACCTCCTCATATTTACCTTAGATTCTTACCCATTTTTAACATTTTCTTCTTTTTTCTCTTTGTATTAAGAGCTCATAAGATTTCCTTCTCATTTCCCAGTGCTGTCCTACTGTGCAGGGCTTTCACGTAGTGTTTATTCCTCCAGCCTGTCACTCTTTGCTTTTCTTCACTTGCTGTACTACAGAGGCTGCCAGGTAGCTTTCAGTTTTTTAGGAACTTCGACCTTCCCAGCAGGTTTTGTTACACTCTACAAACAAAGGAAGAAGTTAAAGCTGCAGCTCTTTTAAATGTCCAAACATCTTGTAACAAAGTGTGTATTAATAATGCCAGTTGGAACACAGATTTTTTTATATATTTTTTTTTAAACTGTGAGAAAGCAGGCTTTTCTTTAAAATTGTACATTCATTTTACTTGTCAGTCTGCTTCTGCATGACCTTGTCAGCAAGGGACAATTGCCAAGAGGCACCATTGAGAGGCTGGTAGCATCAGCTTTAGAAGTATCAGAGTTTCAGGCATTGAGGCTGTGTCTATATTAGTAAATTAAAAAATGCTTGGAAATATTTCTAGGACTCTGCCACAGTTTTGGTCTTTGCAAGCTAACACTGTTCCAGAAAATTCCCAGATGTTTATTTGACAGTTTGTGTGCAGCCTCTCTGTTTTGGAGTGCATGTGAGTATTCTAGCAGAGTGCGGGATTATCTGTGTCACTTGATTGCAGCAAAGAGAAATGTGCTCAGGCATTCATATATATGTATTTAGATCAGGTAATCTATATATACTTTCTACTTGGACTGCATGGTGTTTATTTCTTTTGCCTTGTCCTACCTTATCCCTTCATTGCAGTTTTGCAGTCTAAGCCTCAGAGTTGTTTTTCTTCTCTTTACTTGTCCTTTTGTCCTTCCTAAAATGCATATAGATTTAAATTTCATTGGCATGCTGTCTCCCAGCTTCTGTTCCTTTCTTCAGATGACCCTGTAAACTTACTGGTAGTGATACTGTGTGCAGTTCTCTGGAACAAACTACTTCAGGGAAGCCTTTCTCTCATTTGCCTTTAGGTACTTTAATAATA
Source organism: Coracopsis vasa (assembly GCA_026283785.1). NCBI lineage: Eukaryota > Metazoa > Chordata > Aves > Psittaciformes > Psittacidae > Coracopsis > Coracopsis vasa. Next base: position 45,485 of record JANHGB010018714.1, on the reverse strand, counting down.
AAAATAGAATTAAAAAAATAGGACTAGACTTTGAGTGATGCATTATCTGTCCCTGTACTGCAAGACAGAAACTTGATGAACAATTGTATGTCTTTGTGGACTACATTTAAGCTGACTACTTTTTGAAGGAACCTTTCTCTTTGAACTTTTTCGGTATTTCAACCAAAATATTTATGTCAAAATAGAAAAATTAAAACGTATAAATCCTTCCTGTTTCTTTCAGAATACTTATGAATCAACTTATGCACATCTGAAACTAATTAGAGGCTGTGACAAAGCCAAATTCTGTGTTGTTTTCATTACATTATGTCTAAATAGCTGTAAACATTTCTCTTTGTCTTGTCAGGATGATGGTACTGGAATTGATTTCGGACATCACTTCAGTTCAAGGCTGAAGTGAAAAGGTTTTCTTGAGGCTTAGAAGAAGCAGGTGAGTACCCATCACGAATCACAAGTCTTATTTTGCAACTTTCATTGGTTCTGGAATTGCTGTTCTTGCTTACCAGCCCGTATTTAAATAGTTGATCTCTGCATCCTCTGATTCACTGAGATGTAGGGCTGCTTGCAGTATGACTAGATAGCAGAGAGTATTTAGATCATGTAGGCCTTCTCTACATGCTTGTTCAGTGCCTGCCACAAAAATAAGTGAAAACTTGTTTCTTTGCCAAGGCCTGTGGAACTCTGGAGTTTAGTTTCACTGTGTAGTTTCATTACATCAGCTGCATCAAGAGTATGATAATCAAGCTAATTTGGTCAGAAAATTCTTTTACACTTTACTTGTATACATATGTATTGTAATAAATTAAAATTTTAAAAGGCAAGATTAAATAGTAACGCATCCTTGAGTTTGGGTATTCCTAGTTTCCTGAAACTGAGGTAATACCTGTTCTGTTGATAACCAGGAATATTTGATGATGTCAAGGACCATGAGTTCAGGTCTTGTTTGAATTGCTATGTGTGTTAACAGTCTGAACCTGCTTGTGAAGAAGCACTGTAAGTGGATATACTACCACCATGGGACTTGGCATGCCTGCACTGAACAACTTGCTTTGCTCCAGACCTTCACAGCTATCTTGAGTGAATCGTGTACAACTGACACTGGGTTTTTTTTACTTTAGAGAGGTCTGGGAAAGAACGTAATGAAGGAGTTAGTGTAAGACGAGAGCTTAACAAGCCACTTACATCTATTTCAGATTTTTCATACTTGATATTGCAACAAAGAATTAATCTATATGTTGAGTGTTGCAATTGTTCACATTTTGCTTTTTCTACAGGGGTAGAAAATTCCTTGAGCATATTTCCACAATTTTTCTAATTCAAGATTCTAGGCAATATTTTAATGTATAAATTGCAAAATTTGCTCAACTGGTGCCTGATACTAAACCTTACAGATGCAGATTTCAACTGTGTACAGTCTAACTCACCATAATGGTAACCAGGCCTAATTGCTTCTAAGTACACCACTATTTCCAAAGTAAATATGTATTGTTTCCCTGTTTGTCATGTGCGGTAACTGCTAAGGTATTATGAAATACTAAGATATACCTATATACTCCATAATACTGATATATCCATTGTCATGAATTGATGACTCAGAAGGGCAAGAAAAGAAGTAGTTCCAAAGGAGTTAATGATGGTGAGAGTAATTAGTGCTGAAACTATGTTCATAACAAGTTTTCTGAAGTTTCACCCTCTGGGAGGGAGCACAGACTTTTTACCTAATTCAAAGCAGTGCAAAACAAGACCATCCTGGTATGTGTTTCACTGGGACTGTCTTTACTCATGGAGTAATTAAAAAGGAAAATTCCTTTCTTCAGATTTAAAAGGAAAATTCCTTTCTTCAGATTTAACTTCACCTTCTGACAAAGACTTGGCGCGCTGGCCTGAAGGGTACTGTGTGAACATGGTGAAACCGTAAAAAGAAGAAAAGATACAATATCAGCTTTAGCAAAGTTGTAAATAAAGGACTATACAGCTCTGTACAGGGAAACTATAGATGTTACTGCCATAACCTATAAATTTGTGTAAGGCTGTATGTTAAGATGTAATAATACATTTTCAAAGCAGTGCTTTTCCTTTTCACAACCCAACGGAGAAAACAGTAAAAAAAGATTCTTTGCTTTCTAGGTAGCAATGGAAATATGACTGGATTTCTGGTGTATATTTATACACGTCTGAACAGTGTAACTTGTCTGTAGTAATAGTAGGTAGTTTCTTCACAGACAGTGTCAGTATCTTGGAGAGCTGTTTGGTTTGACAGAAACTGGTAATTGTGTAGTAATTGAAATCTGGTGAGCCAGCAAGAGATGTTTATTTTAAAAGGAAATTTTTTTTCTGGAAATTTACTATGTTCTGTACCAAATAATGTCAGAAATGCAGCAATACTGACTTACACATGTATAATAGTTGGCAGTATCATTTTATTGAATTCCACTATGTCTGGAACTTAAGGCATATGGAGGAAAGTAACTGTTGTTCTGTTTCCTCCATTATTTTCTTCCATAACTTTAAGTTAAATACAATCTATAAAAATGCTTTCTGTAAAGAAAGCCAAAAATCTCTGGCCTTTTTAGCACTGGTCTCTACTTCTTGCAGTATGTGAAAGTGGAGAGGGAATGTTTTTGTAGTCCATGAGGAAATAGTAGTGAATTCTGAATGCTCATTCTTCCGTATGCCATTTACAGTTGATACTTTTTTATGGCAGGACAGAGTGTCTTTTTTGCACTGATTGAAAACTAGGATTCAGTCATAAATGTGGTGATAGCAATACATAAAAATTAAAATTTCATTCATGAGTGCATTTATAATTAACAGAAAAAAATCTGTTTATTTTCTGTCCTGTCTTTCAGTAGACCACTCAGCTGTTTAGGACTAAGTCTTAGAAAACTGAGTTAGGGTTGGAAAACTGAAACCAAGGGAAAAATCCATGTTGGAAAAATGCAAAAGCAGAGAAAAAATGTTCCAGTTTTGAATTAATGGCTTAAATGAACACTTCTGTGACTATTAGTGGTAGAGTTATGTCTGGATTTTCTGAGTTAATTAGGCTTTGGGAAAAAAGCTAAGGAAGTTTTCTAAATCTGAATATTTTCTGTGTTAGTGAACTGAATTGTGGTATTAATTATTGTTAAGTCGATGAGCTTTTCTGTCGTGTGTTGGCAATTTGGGGAAGAGAAAACTTTGTGTTCATTCCTGTTTCTTGCTGGAACTACAGGGCTCTAAACAGTGCGACTCATGTACACGTGTTGTATATGTATGCATTTTGTATACCTACCAAATATTCAGTTTCTATATATGTTTATTTTGCACATTAGATTAGTACAAAATACATCTAATAGTCATCTTGCAGTTGAACTGGAACTGTCTGGAGAGTTTTGTAAGGACTCATTGCTGGTGATCATGCTGATTACTGACGTGCAACATTTGATGTACAAGTGACTCCATCAGCTGGACAAATGATTGGCAGTAACTATCCACAAAGAAAGCTAACCCTTCTACATGTCTGATCAGAAGGCAGATAAGTTTTGATACTGCTGTAGGTGTAGCAGTGGAGGATGTACAGCATAATCCTGAAAAGAAAAGATGGTATTGGCTTTCCAAGAAGTAATTGGATGGGGATTGGTGGGCTTTGTCTTCAGTCTGGTTTCCATCAGGAAGAGTCTGAAACATAAACAGTACTTTGTATTTTAATGAAATTGTATTAGGGACAGAGATACTGTTTATTGTAGAATTTTGAATTGCTTTCCAGGGTAATTGTGAATAGCTGTAAATTACTGATTTAGGGCAACCTGAAGGCAACTTTTGGCAAAAAGGAGTTTACATTGATAAAACCAAATTTTTGTGGCCTGGAACTATGAGATAGTAAAATTTTTTGCTGTGATTGTACAAAGTATCAAATTATGGATTTAAACTGGCCAGCTCTTCAGTTCAACTGAACATTAAGTATGGTCTTAATGGTCTGATTTGCTGGGAAGAGCACTAATACAATAATACGCTTTATACGGCACATATCAAATATGAGCTTGTGTCACCTATTGCAAAGTTTGTGCTTTGGGAGATGTGTTCACTGCATCTAGGAGTGATGCCCCACAGTTGTTGGAGTTCATCCTTAATGATGCTGTGATAATGATTCAGAAATGAGTTACTGCTCAAATACACTGGTTGGTTTGTGATTTGTAGCATAGAAATTTTGAAGGAAAAGCTAGTTGAAGTCTATTGTTTTTCAGGTAATTGTGTGAAATGAGGCGAGATGGGGTGCATCTTAATAATTTTATGATTCTTTTTTCTAAGTGGCATGAGCGAGGGAGGTGAGAACTCTTAATTTTGAACTGAACTGAATACATGTTTCTAAATGTGACCTGCTTGAGAACAGAGGACCATTACTGTAGTTGTCATGTAAAATAAAGTTGGAGTCTGAAGCTCCTTTTTAGCTGTCAGCTTTATTAAGGAGCTACTGGTGTGTTGAACTAGGCACATGCATTATATAAGCAGTGTATGGTAGTGTCTAGGGGGAATTTTCTCTCTCTTCACTGCTGCTTTATTAGGTCTCGCTCACTCATTCACTGTTGCCCTGTCTTACTCCAGCTTTCTGGCTGCAGCTCACAGCACAGTAGGTCTAATGTAGATTGACGCCTTTGCCAGAGGACTGATTGAAACTTGTGTCTCATAGTTGGTAATGCTCACTCAACCATTTTATTGAAGATAAAGTAAATAAAATAGATTGCCATATGAGAATTCTCTGAAATCAAATGGAATAATTTGACAGGTTTAAGCCCATGAAAAAGCCAATGCATTGAAACAGATGGGAATACTTTTTATGCACAATATACCAGGAAAAGGTGTCTGCTGGCTTGATGTTAAGCTGTTAATGGCTTTTACCAAAAGTATAATTGTTGAAAGTATTATCATCATTTCCAGTGGAATTTCCTTTGGTGTTTAAACTGTTACTTCTCTCAAACAGAGGGATTTTTTTTTTTAATTAATTTAAGTGTAATGGATATAGTGATTTTATTTTCTTATTGCTTCTGATTCTTTAAGAGACTGATGATGGATAGTCAGTCTCTTAAAGCTTAATTTAAGAAAATAATAGAGATTGACTGAGGGTGAGTTTATTATTTCAGAAAATAATTCTGTGGAATAATGCAAAATAGATTATTACTTTATAGGTCTTTAATAATCACTAAATGACATAATTTTGAATATTACAAGTAAAGTTGCTACAATAAACCCTGACATTTCTAAAGTTATGTGTGGTGCAGTATATAAAAATATGAACTGTTAAAGCTGTTGTGACAAACTGTTTAGATAACAGTGAACAAACCACAAATGCTCCTCACAATACTTTATAAAGAATTGTTGTAGATAAGCAGTGGAGTAAGTCTGTGTTATTTTTAGAAATAAGATAATACATAAGTGAGTTAAGATGCAACAGGTAACGTATACCTCATTTTTTTTTAATGTGGATAACAATGAGTATTAGTCTTTTTAGTCACACTAGGGGGTTCCTTCTTACTAGTTGGCCACTTCTTCAAGGAAACGAGACACCTCTGTTTTAGTTGAGTACAATAAATTATGTGAAACTCACTTAGAATTAGTAAAGGAAATTTAATATAAGTTAAAAATATATGTATAAAGTTTGCAGATACAGCTTTAGTTTTCCACCTTAAAAACAGAGCCAATTAAATAACAAATATATTTGTTTTGCTCTTTTCTTTATGTTTAACTAAAATCTACTCTTTTGTGTTAGATATCAATTTTATTTTTTAAAGTTAAAAAATTTCTTAGATTGTGCTGTTGGTACTTAATGCTGGATTCTTGTGAGATTTCACAAATATTAGGCTCGAAATAAATTATGAATGAGCCATTTGAGAATGACTTGCAGGAGTGAGTTGACAGACTGGAAAAACATAGTAAGGATGGATTTTTAGATTAACTGTTAGCTGGAATACACAGCTTGTTGTGATGATGTGTGCAATGGCAGGGACAGTGCTGGTCAAAATCATATTTCCAATATGATCGTGAATAAATCTAAGAAATCTGAACGATATTCTTAGATTTTCCCATCCTGGTCATAGTTTTAAGAGGAAAAATCATTGTGCTTACAATGCACTGGTGCACTGGCACTAGCTGTGCTCTGGAGAGGTCTTTCCTCTGTTCTGTTGTTGCCATGCTGATGACTGTGTGTGTCTGGCCAAACTCTCTATGCTCTTATAGCAGTTCCAGACTTAAAATTTCAACACTTGAAAAGCCAGCAAGATAGCTAGAGCTTCCCATCCTCCTGAGGGAGGTCTCTTCTCATTCATTCCTTGGTGCTCTTTCTGTTCAGGCAGTCGGGTAAAAGGATCATCAACAGCTTTGTCTTTCTGTGGGAGGGACTAGAGGAAGACAGAACTCTGTCACAAATCTCTGTTTTAACCCTTCTGTTTTCTTTTTGTCTTTCTATGAAATTACGTCCTTAGTGTTGGCTTTTGGAGGAGGCAACAAAGAATATTAGTTTAATTAGATTTTAATTACATACTTAGAATTGCCTTGGGGGTTTCTCTGTGGTAGGAGATCCAAGACGAAGAATCACTGCTCATTTCTGTGAAGTCTTTTCTCTCTCTCATGGCTTTTTCTAGTTAAATTGGAAAGCCATTAAATAGTACCACAGTTTTTGGAAGAAAATGCTGAGACCTGTGAGTGCTCCAACATAGATTGATTTAGAAAGAATAAGAGCTATTTTTACCAAGAGAAACAGAAATTTCAACAGTAGTTTGCTTTGGATTTCTGTAAAACTTAAGGAAACAAAATGTGGTTTCTGATATTTCTCAGAACAACCTATTTATGCTGTTTTTTTCAGCATGGTCTCTTTTTTGACCATATCTGAAGTAAGTCAGAAAGGCTGATTTTCATGTTATTGTTCCCTGTGTTTTCCATTAACACATTAAAAGAAATTATTTGTATTTTTGGGATGTTTTTGAAGTTCCCTTATCCAGAAATCAGTCCACGATAAATGTGATGAACTAGCTTTTGAAAATCCTTTTTTAAAAAATAAAAATATTGGCAGTAAAGAAACTCACTCAGTGCATGTAACTGCATGTGGAATAACAGCGTATCTGATTCCTGAAAATAAATGAGGTCTTGAAAATGGAGTAGATATTTATTTGATTGCTTTTGGAGTTAACCCCCCAAAAAAACTGATTTAAATGAGTTTTGTATGTGTAAGTGGTGCTAGTTAACTGTCTTAGGGAGTGATTTCTTCTCTCCTCTGGAAAACACATTAAGGCATCTAGCAAAGCAAGAGGTAATGATTTTTCTTTTTTTTTTTTTGATGTGGGCACTGTCATCTAGGAAATGGACAAAGATCGCAGTCCCTTAGGAACTGGGCTGCAGCATTTTTAATGTGGCCTGTAAAACAGCTATTTAGCGGTGATTGTCAGCGTACAGGAGATAGGTTTTTACTGATTTGATGGGGAAAACTGTGCTTAACTGCATCAGGTTTTTTTAATAGAAGTCATATGTTCACAGTTTCATTTTTGAAAGAACTTTTTACAATTTTTTTTTTTTCCCCTGAGCTTAAGTCTTCTAGAGAAGCAAAATAGGTCGTGTTTTGGTTCGTATGGTGGTTCTGGTCCTGCATCCAAACATGCGCATATAGATTCAAGTACTTATATGAAGATTCCGTAAATTAAAACAGATCCAGTGAAAGTTTTACAAAAGAAAATACCAGGCATGTAATCTTAGACTGCAAAGTTGCAACTGCTTGCTATAGTTTAAACAATATAAAGTGGCTTCTCAAGAATAAGGTGTAGGACATGGTACATCAGCATGTCCAAATTAGAAATTCATGAATTTCTTTTATTTCAACTTTGGTTGAAATAGAAATTTCTTCTATACTCATCTTTGCTTGAGTATAGTTTCCTAGTTAACTACAGTAAGGGGAAATGGACTGTAATTTTAATTCAGTGTTATATTTGAAGGAGATTCTTAATTAAACTTTGTTTTGATATGTTGAAATATGTATAGCTGTTCCTGTGCTTCTGTAATTGAATATGCAGCCTATTATCATTCTTTAATATTTTGGTGAAGTTAACTACTAAACATTTCAAATTAGATCAGATGGATAGTTTGATACAAAAGACATGTGACCTCATGTCCTAACAGTTTTGCAACTAATTTGAAACTAGTATTTATTATCTGAACAGTGCATACTACAGTCATGTTGGTGAGTATTTAGCTTTCATCCTTTCAAGATGGAAACTTTCTTACATGGCCACTTGCCATTAGTTTTTACTTTGCTTTCTGTTTGCTGTGAGATGTATTTCATGATGTAATACAAATCCAGTTATCTCTATCACTTACTAAAGACTTAAACTAATAACATACCCAGAATTCCTGCTCAACCAGTCAAAGGCTTTTACTTTAGTTTTAGGTAGGTGTACTTTTTCTGAAATTTGGTCATTAGTACTTGTTTAAAAAAATAAGTTCAGGATTTTGTAATCTTTGCATCGCCATCCTATCAAAACTAAACTGGAATTTTCAGACCAGTTGCTTTCCACTTGTTAAGTGGACTAAAGAAATAACAGGATTATCATTTATTTTATTTTTACAAATAAGGCTGATATATTGAACTGTCTTACTGAAATGAATGGAAGAATATTTTAAAAAGGTAAATATTTAAATATTTAGCTATTACCTTAAATAAAAGGTAAATATTTAAAGGTATCTCTTATGACAGAATCATTTTGCACTGGCCTTTTTGAGCAGTAGCATCATAAGGAATGTGGAAGGTAAGCATGCCCATTTGTAAGTTGTTCTTCTTCACTGCAGAAGCATTAGGCTCATCGTTATCAGTAACGCTTTTAATAACTAAAGTGCATAAATAATGAATAGGTGCTGCAGTTATAGGTATCTTTGCTCTCGCCAAAATTCGTTGTTGTCCCTACACCAGAACTTATGGTTGCTTTCTTTCTTCTTTCTCTTCTTCAATGCATCACTTTCAAATAGGAAAACGGAAATGAATGTGGAAAGGATCCTCAGCTGATGCAGTGAAAAACCCATAACAGTTTAAACCATGGTACTTGGCTTTGCAGGAAAGTTCCTTAGGAGTGCTCGCATGGTTGTTTTACCAGCCCCTGAATGGCAGCAGGCAGCTCTGGCAGTGGGAAGATAATAAACAGCAGGGGAACAAGGGAGAGGGTGAAAGCATCCTTAACTGCTGCAGCTGTTTGCTAAGTGAGCATATGCTGAAGCACTAGAGCCTCCACAGAACATCTTTTCACAGGTCAATGCTTAAATCACATGCATACTACTCTCCTAAAGTAAGTTTGATCTGAGCACCTGTTTATTTACTTTTCTAAGGGAAGTTGTTCTATTGTGGAAGTCCTGCAGTTATTTACTTTGTGTTTTAAAAGATAATGGAATACCAGTGAGGTACCATTTTTCACTAAAATTTTTCATGATGACCTTTTAGAAAAAAATTAGTATTTGCTCTTTCTCTGTCTCGCTAAGATTTGCTGAATGCTGTACTTTTGGACTGTATAAGAAATGGAGGTCTGAGGAAGTATTAATGTTACTGCAATCTTATCATTTATATTCTTTTAATTTTGCAGTCCAGAAATATTTTTAGTTCGAGGTGTTTAAAATTTATTTGATTTATTAGGCCTGAAAAGCTATATATTGGATTGATTGAGTGTATTTGATTGGTCAGTGTTTTGAAGTTACTACATAATGAAATTGAATACTCTGTCCAATACTTAAATTATACCAGAAGATAGAGCATGTGATTTAATTACCTCTATTTCATTTTGTGAACTTGACCTCTGTTCCCAGCCTCGAGACAAAGAAAAACAAAGTACTATGAGCAGTTGGCAGTTGATATTAAGAAGGTATCTCCCACATCTCTCTCATGACCTGTAGTAATAGCCAGTTCTCAGTATGGATGTGGGACTTCCTCAGAAAAATTCTGTCCTTTGACTGGCAAATTCATGTGCTGCTTTACTTCTTTAGATGCCTTCTGGAAATCCTTTCTCTTTCTTTCAGCTTCTGCCCAAGAAATCTTTCTGTTCTGAGTTAGCTCTAGCTGTGCAGAAACACCTGTTTAACACAGGGGTACTGGCTTCAGTAGACTAAGGATGGTTTTTGAGAGTGTCTCTCTGCTCTTCTACAAGACAGAACTGTAATATACATACAGGCTGTTACTCATTGTGTTCTTTAGTTATTTCAGATTGAATGTGTGTTTCTATGTTTGTGGAAGCTGACTGAATCTATCCCATTATTGAGAAATATGCTGGGTGTTTTCTTCACAAACTAATACAATTTGTTTGTTTTCAAGGAAAAGGCCAGGTTGGACAGGGCTTTGAGCAACCTGGTCTAGCGGAAGGTGTCCCTGCCCATGGCAGGGGGGCTGGAACTAAGTGATCTTTAAGGTCCCTTGCAACCCAAACCATTCTATGATTCTCCTAAGACAGTCTTTAATATTTGGGACCTGAGTCTTTTGGGGGAGTGAAGGCTGATGATAGTTTGCATGAAAATTGAGGGATTTAGTCTTTCTGATAATGCAGACCTTGATTCATGGGAACCCATAAGCTTATGCCTAAATTGTATGGGAATAGATAGTGTCTTTTCTAGGAAGGCCGTGTTTGAAGTCTGTAGTAAAAGCTGGTTTTGCTGCATCTTTTGATTGCCTTTTGCAGCTGCTAAATTTACAGGCAAAAGACAAAACTGTTCATGAAATTATAGTTGTGACTATCTTATTAAATATTTTGGATTTGTTTATAGTGTCAAAGCTTGTTATTGCTATATGCTAATAGATAAAATGTCCAAAATAATGTGTAAAGTGACAAACACTGATGATGTCCTCAAACTGTTGAAATGGCCTGTACTCATCTTCTCATAAAAAATCAGATTCCTATAACTATATAAGAGATTATCAAAGAGGGTTTTTTTAGTTCCTTGGTGTTTTAGCATGTTTTAGATTTGTTCTATGCATTGTTCATTTCTCTTAAGCCATTAACATGACTAATTATTTGAACTATCCTGGTGAGTGGCTACTTCTCTGTAAGCTTAATAGTTAAGATTATAATAAGACTGTGGGATGAAAGAACAATTTCTCTGTATATTCGAACTGTGCAATAATATAGGAATGAAAAGTATGTTGTTTAATTATTTGGTTTTGTCATGTAGTGTTATAGTTACCATTAAATACAACTTCTGTATTGCTAATGTAAGAAAAGAATTTAAAAAAAAAAACCCACCCAAAAAAAGGTTTGATCTCATTTGACCTTTCTGACGTTCAGTCAGTTAAAAGGCTTGTAAGACGTTTAATTGCCAAATGGTATGATCATTATTCATCTCCTCATTTGATATATAATGTCAAGTGAATTGCCTCCCTGGAGTGCCCTGTGTTTCACAGATCAATAGATTTAGTAAGAGCTTGAAGGAGAGCTTTATGCATTCACAGAAAAGAATGAAAAGTATATCCTTCTTGTAAAATAGCTTATGTAGTTACTAAGCTTTACAAAGTTATTGTTTTATTTATGTCTGAGGAATACAAACTCCTGTAACGTGAAGGCATTTATCAGAATATTTTAAGCCTGTCTGTTGAAAATAAAAGATACTGCTTCTATCTTACTCTACATAATAAAGTAGCTTTAAAAGTCTGTCCTGAACAGCTTCATTTAAATCTATTAAAATAATTATTGCAAGAGATTTTTTGATTTGGCAAATCACAACAAACACAGTATATAAAAGACCATCTAAATTTACTACACATGATTGCTTAAAGTATTCACATTTTGGTTTTCTGCTTTTCTAAATAGGTCTGGTTAGTTTTAACTGATATAGGTCATTGGTTTTTGGTTTGTTTTCTCTTCATTTGTTGTGTCAAGGATATTTATGTACATTGAGAGAAAAAGATGAAAGTTTGTCCTTAGTTGGCAAGTTTAATAGTTACACGTTTATAAAAAGATTATTTTTCATTTAATTGTATAAAGAATAATTAAATATAGGATACTTACTGTTTTCTTAGGCTTTTCTGAATGTATTGTATTACTCTTATGCAATATAGATGAGCCATCATACAACACCAGCTATTTGAGCAGGCCTGTCTGATCTCTTACACTTGGTAAAAGAGTTTTCCAAATGACTTGAACGAGACTTCTAGAATTGTTCAGGCAGTAGTATTTGTTGCTCTTTTTTCCTGTGAGTTTTACCCTGCTTGATTTGCACTCTGGACTTACCAGCTTTCTGCTTAAAAGTAAGAAAACAAACCCTATATTTCTTCTTTAACCCTTTTATTAATGAGGGTAAGCTTTGCTGTTTGTCCTTCCATCAGTCAGGCATACTGAGGATACTGTAGTTCAGCTAAGCAAATCTTGCTGACTGTGAGACAGAAGCAACATTTACTTGAAAATTTGACTTTCTTATTCATCTGTCACTTACAACCCATCATCTACTCGAAGATTAATTTGAATTGTGAACAATATCTAAGCTTCCTTAATCCCTTGCTCTTGTCCTTTTTCTTGAGCTGCTGTACTGTGACAGAAAGACCGTAATTCTGAAGCTTCTTATTCCTCGGGCCTACCTAAAGTAACTCCCATCGGGAGCTGATTGATGTTTTAGCAAGGAAATTCTTACTGGTTTTGTGAACTACCTGGAAAAATTGTCAGGAGGCTTTCACACTCTTAGATGTTCATTGTGTGGAGTTCTTGTAAATGTAAAATCTAATTTGTCTGGGCTCTTTGCACCAGCATTGTTCAAGGTCAGATGAAGTTCTGTGAAGTACAGGAAGTCTTTCTGAGATTTCATTCCTTTCTTTGTACTCTCAGCATTTTTCACCAAATTAGCAAATCAAATAATACCAATTCCATTTATAATCAAGATGGCTGGGAAATATACCACATTCCTCTACGTACTTATTTTGTGGATGACCCCTTCTGCCACTCTTGCTCTACTACTGCATTGAATTGTTTTGGTATTTTCTTGAGGAAAAGTGCTAATTTATTACTTTCTCCTCCTCTAATGACGCAAATGCTGCTCAATAAAGGGTTAGACGTTAAAAAGAAGTGCAGGAAATGTGCAGAATTTTTCTGCTGAAGTTGAACATCCAAAGAACCTTTTGTCAAGGGAACACTTATGCATGATTCAAATAATTAATGCTGGAGTTCTGTAGAAGCCTCAGTTGTTTTGATGATACATTCATATATGGCTTGACTTGATAAACTTTGAGCCATCAGGACTCTATCTAGAAATATGTACATTTAGTTTTAAGACTGTGAATAGATCTTTGGCTGAACTGTAATTATATACTTAGCATCTTTTAGGACTGCATATATCAGTAGTAATAAATTCCAAAATGTTCCTAAAGTTAGAGTAGTATTCATTTGTTGGCATTTGCATTTATTCGTCTATATGTTTATGGCATAGCATTAAACAGCTTAATGCAGTATGTACTTGAAGTGCAAAACCCATTTGGATGAAAAATAATAGAGCTGTTTATTTGGCATCATCTCTCATTGTTTGGTAGGTGCTATACATGTTAGGGTAAATGGTTGATTAGTGACAAAGTACATAAACTCTCGTATACTGCTCCTGGGCCTCACAATTTAAGAAGGATGTGCAGGACCTTGAATGCATCCAGAGGAGGGCAACAAAGCTGGTGAAATGGCTGGAAGGAGTGAAATGGCTGGAAATGGCTATGAGGAGTGGCTGAGGACTTTGGGCTTATCTACTTTGGAGAAAAGCAGCATTAGAGGTGACCTCATTGTTCGTTACAGCTTCCTGAGCAGGGGAAGGGGCAATCTCTCTAGAGTCCAGTGTTAGGAAGAATGGGAATGGTTCAAAGTTGTGCCAGGGGATGTTTAGACTGGGTATTAGAAAGCACTTATTTACCAAGAGGGTGATCAAACGCTGGAATGGGCTTCCTAGAGAGGTGGTCAATGCCCCAAGCCTGTCAGTGTTGAAGAGGCATTTGGACAATGCCCTTAATACCATGCTTTAACTTTTGGTCAAGCAGTTGACTAGGTGATCATTATAGGTCCCTTCAAACTGGAAATCATCTAGGCTATTCAAGAAAACTGGCAGCAGTCATAGGTAACATTTTCATAGCATTTGTGTAAAGAGATTGGTATGAATAGGGGAAGTGAGCTCTTTCTTTTTAGACAATATTCCTGAAAGGTTCTGTGGTGAGACACAGAAGCTTACAAGGTTCCTAAACCACTGCTATCTTTGTCCTGCCATCCCTTAGTGACAGGGAAGCAAAGCCAGAGACACTTACAGTCTGGATCTGCCCTGTCCCCTTCTAGATACTAGAACTCTAGTTCTAGTCTCCTAGACTTCTCCTAGGGGCAAAAGTGGTATGATTTGTAATACTGCAGTCCTGTTATGAACTAAAAGAATCAATAAGGAATACCTTAAAATGGTCAACTTTTGGAGGACATAGCATCTAGAAATCTTTGCAAAATACTATTGCAAGTGTATTACGTATTATTTAATTTTGAGCTGAGAAGTAGAGTTCAGGAAACGATATGTACTTACAAAGTGCAGTATCATCATGATCACTCTGGAGTACTCCACATGGAATTCTATTTTATTTTTATTTTTTTTTTAGCTGTTTGAAGCACCAAGTAATGGCATTTGCAATGTGTGATATGCATAATTGGAGTCAAGGCCAATGAAGGTCCCCAAGTAAGAAACATGTAGAACCCTATTCCTTCACATTTCAAGGAGAAAAAAAAATCTTGAGAGACCTAAATTCTTGAATAAGTTCCTACAGAAATAAACCTCAGGACAGATAGAGTAAAATAATTAAACTTTGTATACAGAAACATAAAAAGTCCCATAAAGCGTGAGATAATGGTGACAACCTCAGAAAAAAGGATAGTTGTACAATTTTAAAACTCATGAAGTAAGAAATCTTGATTTTTTTAATTTTTTTTTTCCAGACCAACAAATGAAAAACACCCCCTCACACTCCTGTCAAAAAAAAACCCTGAAACCCCCAAAAACCAGAAGCCTTGCTTTGGACATTATGATCATGGAAATACACCCATATGGCCTATGCAGTGTTAGCTGTCCTAAATTGTTTTGCACTTAAGAGAACAGTCATAATATATGTACACCTGCTAGAGGTAGCTTTAATCTTGCTGTTTTGGAGAGCAGTAAGTGTGCAGTACCTGTAGTTCGATTGTACTTACTAGGGCTCTGCACATTTATCTGTGGCAGTGAGTGTGCTTACCTGCTGAAATGCTTCTTACTTTTTTATGGGTGTCTGGACAACTGGATTAACTCAAAATTTGGTATAATTGTCTAACCTGAAGATGTATCCTGATTTTGCAGAAAGCCTTAGTAGTATTTCTGAAATCTGGCATCCTTCATGCATTTCACACCAGAAATACTATTGGAGATGTAATTTGTTACTTTGTTTTTATATTTATTATGATTACCTGAATAGCTCAGGAGCACTTCTTAAGAACAATGTTGTCTGTCTTGTATTATCAGTGACAGCATAAACAAGTACTGGTATAGTGTGTATCTTAACCCATAAGAGGGGTCTGCAGTGCTAAGTCAGCCATAAACTACTTTTTGTGTACAGAAACGCTATAAATATGAACAGCCTTTATTATTACACTGCTTGCCCAACTGTGAGAAAGCGGAAGGGTTTGTTGTATGCTGAAAACCATGGCTGCTTATTTTGGATTCTCATCTGTGGGATGTGGAACCCGTCCACTGGGAAACAATTTAAGTAAGTTTTACATAATGGGAAAGTTACGGAAATACTGAGATTACAGATTTTCTGATCCATGAAAACCAGAATTGCTAACTGGAATTTCCAGTTACCTGAATTCAATGCACTAGTCTTCCAAGATTCCCAGTCCGGGGCTATGCACCAATTCTCAGTTCCTGTCCCATCACTTTGAGAGTGTTGGGGGGAGGGGGAGGAAGTTTGCAGAATATTTTTCTTTTAAAATACAGTGCTCAGTCAGTGCTTGTAATTAGTATCTTAGAACCTGATTTATTAATATACCATTGTGAGGTACAGTGTCCCTCTCTGATAAAGAGTTACGTCTGTCAATCTGTTGTAACCATTTGGTGTTAAAACGTTTTGAGTTTTTTTTCTGTCCTGGAGCAAGAATTTCTGTCCCAGACTGTCAATAATTTTTTTACTTGGAAACACATAAAATGGGGAAGATACTGTAAATATTCAGATGTTGGAGACACCTTCTTGTAAACGAAGTATTTTTTTAATAAGAGCTGTACATATAAATGTATATAAAAAAGTAAAATAATAACACCAAATACTAAAAATGCTCTTCCAAAAGTATTATCTTTTAATTGGATTTTAATATATGATAGCTGTGTTAGGGTCTGGTTTCTCTGTTCATCTTTAAATTAGCTGGTTTCACTATAAAGGCAAAGTTTTTTCCTGCTTTTCTTCTGATTCTGTGCTTAACACTCAATATTGGAAGTATTCCAAGGGCACTCTGGTGTCATTCAACAGCAGTCACTCTCCCCTTTATAGCAATATGGGATTCCTGCAGAGTATGTCTACGTCTGTGAGACTGGAGGTACAGACACAATTAAGTAATTGCGTATTTATTCTAGTTCTCAGGCAGGGTTTTCAGCCTGCACTGAGTTCATCAGAGCTGTGGCTGCATGGGTCATAGCGCTTGGCCTGGCTAGTTTCAGGCTATCTCCAGTAAGTATGCAGAAAATGTAAGCACAACAGTGGCTGCAGTGTACCTAACTCTCAGTCTAGGTCTTCTCAGGAATAGGAAGCACTACACTTCCTGCCTTAGTAGAAGTGCAAGAGAAGTGCATGCAGCATAGACACTGTTTGACATTTCATAACTTATTTTAACATAATTTGATTTTGTCAAATTGAAATTGCTTACATTTTATTGCCATTCAAGTTTTTCACTAATTTTTCTCTTGTTAATCAGCCAGATTAATGACAGCTTTCTAGGATGGACAGACCTTCTATATCAAATGTGATGACATGCTATGTTGTTTTTTATTAGGAAGTAGGTAAAATAGTGTTGTAAGGAAAACCAACTAAATTTTTTGGATATTGTAAGAAGTGTTAAACATATGGCACAATGATTCTAGTGGTGGTGATGGGGATAAGTCATAATTATTGACCATTCAAACAAACAAACAGATAAAATTAATGGTGCTAGGCAGCCATGCTGAGTTATCAGATGTGTTTTCCCAGCTGTCTTGATCTTTTTATGTTAGTTATGATCCCAAAGAATTAGGGAAAAAATAGCAGTGAGGGGACAATGTACATGGGAATGAATAATTCTAATGTAATTATGAAAGGATTCATATGTGTATATAGCAAAGAAAAAGGAACAATTACTGGCCCTCTAATAGAAAATATGTTGTTCAGGACACAAACACAGTACAAGAGAGGTTCAGGATCCAGCAAAGGCAGGATGGAACTTGTTAATGGTGTCAGAATGGCAGGAGGACACAAGCCTGTATGAGCTTTGGCAAATAAGTGTGTAATACTTGTCTTCTGAAATTGGTGAATTGAATCAGGAAGCCATATTGTAAAGTTCTGTGAAGAGCATGAGGCAAATAAATGCTTTGTGTCTTGTGACATTGTTAGTGATGTTGATGGTTGGACTTCCTTCGTTCCTTTCCATTTTATTGGTTTAGGATGATTCCCTGTTGGAACAAAGTCAGCTATGGCCAGGAAAGCAAGATGTGTGAAGATATTATAAATATGATATGTAAAAGTTTACAGTAATTAAACTGTAAGATTTGTAGAGTAGTTTCCAGTGATGTCACAAAGGATTAACATTCTTCTGTGGTTTTATTACATATGCTTCATATTTATAACATCCATAATAATATAATACAGTTAGAACAAGTACAAGGCAACTATGAATTAGTGGGTTGTAACCGCTGAGGAGCTTCTTAGGAGGTCATGGAGCGTGAAAACAAAGCTTGCCTACTTTGCGTAGTCAGTAGGACATCGAGGTAGAAATGTAGCCCCGTAATTCAGCTTTTGTGTTTTATTTGTTGTATTTTTGAATATGTATACTCATGTCTTGAGTTCATGTCTGCCTCAGGTAGATGTTTCATATTTATCTCTAGGTTTCTCCTTCAGCATCTTCCTTTTTTCTTCCCTGTTACTTTTGATTTTGTCTCTGAAGACCTCCATTTTAAGTCCTCAAGATGGTACCTGCAAAAGTGGAAAGAAGGTTTTCCCTCTTGCAACAGTGTCATGCTGTGATACATGGAACATTCATAGGTGTGGGTCATGTTACAGTGCTAGCTATGATTAGTGTATGTTAATGAAATTTTCTAGCTTCTGATTGGTGGCTGATTCTTCAGTGTGTTGCAGTATTGTTACCTTAAGTGAACAGTTTGTGGTCTTATTCAAAATTTCAGTCTAACTGAGCATTTAAAAAAATAATCTTGAATATTAAATCGCTTAAATTGAATGGTAAAGATTTCTTCAGCTTTTTTTTTTCTTCTGCATCCTGTTTTTTTGTTTTGTTTTTTTTTTTTCCCGATTTACAGTTGAAAAATCATTTGTGAAAACAGTGTTTACTTACTTGAGCATGTGTAGCAACTGAAATTTAATTCGTGGTTTCACCATTTCTCATGTTACGTATTTTCTAACCTTTTTTAATGATGTTGCGGTTCTTAACACGATTTAATTCTACTACAGTATTTTGGATACGAAACTGTTGTAATTAGTTAAGTGTAAATACTAATTTGTGTTCAGTTGCTTTAGACTTAAATTGGTGAAGTTGTACATCTCTTTTGTGATGCCCTTGAAGAGGTGTAAATTCCTGTATCTGTAACTTTATATTTGGAGAAGCTCATTCATGAGCCAGGTAAAGTGGATATTAATTTTGTGTCCATTACATGAGAGTAAAAAAGGAAGTTAGGATACATGACTAGTTTATATATAACATTAGTCCAGTGTGAATAAATGATTTCATCAGCAATCTTCTTATCAATAAAGTGCACCGAATGTAGGTGTAGCTTTTGCTACTTTTTGCTACAGGTACTGAATTGAAGGGGTAAAAAGCACTCAATGCTTGTGAATGTGTTGAATGTACTGAATTATGTCATGAGTCTACCTGGATGTGGAACAAGATTAAATGAATGGACAAGTACTGGTCTCCCTTGTTATCCTTACAATATACTTACAATATATACTTACAAAAGATACTTACAATAGTTTTGGTGGTAATGCAATGTCAGATCTTTGCGATCTTCTGTGACCTAATCTTGATCTCATGCTAAACAACACAATGAACAAAATTAAATGAAGAGATTGTATTATATTAGTTGTCCTGTAACAAAACTACACCATTCTTTACAAGCAGCTTTTATTCTGATGAGTAAGTAATAGGTGAGATAGGTGCCCTGGAGAATTCAGAGATTACTAAGAAGGGAGTTGCTGCACTTGAGCTGATGAAGACATGCGCACTCAAAAGTACTGTGGTATATTAATCCTTGATAAATCTCCATTTGAAGTACTGCAGTGAAATTAATTTGGTCTGTCATTTTGCTCAACCGATACCAGGCAGTAGGTTGAACTCAAAGAAGCAAGCTCTTCTTTATGTTGAGACCTGTTTGAGATTTTTCTTAAGAAATTAACCAAATGTTGCTAACAGATAACTGTGATATATTACAAAATGTTACTTTCATTACATTTAAGCATGCTATTTAAAGTATTCTAATTGTTTAATTTTTAATATGTAATGTAGTACTGGCCATATTTTTATTTGCTTTCTTCTTTTACTGTATTTTGACAGTTTATCAGCTTGAAAATTCTTACTGTTAAACATGAACACTGAACTCCTGTGTTCTTCTGGCATGGCCTTCCTTGCAGAAAGTGCCCTGCTGTGGAATTGTCTATCTCCTAGGCTACCATAGTCTAGATTTGCTATTTTAATTGTACTTTTGTAAGGAAACACAAGTTTTGTGACTTGATGCAGCCCTCCTGTCTGTCTGCCAGGCCCCAACAATAGTTCTTGAACCTGCTGGCCTACTTTAAACAAATTTGGTGGAGAAGTAGAAGCTTAAAGGTGCTAATATCTATGAAAACAGACGGACTATGTAACAGAAACATGCAAAATAGCACATCTGCTGAGGAAATAGGCTGCAGCATTAAGTATATCCATGCTGTTATTTGTAAGTTCTGTTGCTCACAGAATCACCTGGTTTTGTTGTCATTTTGCTTCCACCCATAATCATTTACTTGTTTGGGGTTTTTTTTCATTCCATGTCCAACTGCAGTTACAAATGTCAAACTACTAAATACATGTTATTTAAGAGTTATTTGAAAACTGCTTCCGACTGTGGGTAGGAATCCCTGCTCCTTCAAACAGAATGACTGCTGCTGTCTTTGACATAAAATCATTAAAAGGTGGGGGTTTTCACTTAAGAGAAAGAAAAATTAGTAGGAAGGTTATTGTGGACTATTCTTTTTCTGAGTTTTTGGCTTGTATTGGCTAGAGGAGTAAAAAGTTTGTGAACGTAGATTACTTTGAGACTTCATGGTAGAACATCCATGCAACAGAAACTATGCATGAACTTTTATGGAAGCTTTGCATTTATCTACATCTAGCTACCATAATGTTTGTGTATGACAGTCTTTGAAGGGAATTTGTATTGAATGGCAAATTGCTTATTTTCTTTCTTTTCTTTTTTTTTTTTTAATTCATTTTGCGAGGCTGGATGAAAAGCTATTTGTGGCAGAAATCCATGTCCTTAGAGTGGACTTCTGCTTCCCTAAAATGTTCCTCCAGTTCCATGTGCCTTGGCCACAACCCTTCAGCAACAAAAGGAGCACAGGACAGAGACAACAGTATATGCTTTAAGTAACACTAAATAAAAGTACTTAAAATACTTGTTCATCTTCAAAACTTAGTCTATCCAATGCATTGATGAAACATAGGTCCTGGGGAAACAAATAATATGGCGCATAGTATCAAAGAATGGAGGAAAGGTCATGCAGAGAAGTTTGAAAATAATGCCATCTGAACAGCTTTACTTCAGGCACATTCACTTTTTTAAAAGCTTTGTTTTTGCAGTCTCAGCATTCTTTTAATATAGAAGATTAAACAAAAATTTCCTTTTCAAAACGTAATCATAACAACAATTCCATTACACAGATTTACTGACCTCTTGTTTATCACAATGCTGTAAAATTTAGGTCTACTCCTCAGACTTCACGGCTTTATCCAGCTAGTTACAGCATTACACTGTTGTTCATTGTGGTACATGAGGAACTACAAAAAAATAAGGCAAATGTTGCAAGTAGACTTAATTATTTGTTATGAATTATTTAATATATTTTAAGTATAATATATGTATGTGTTACATGTCATTCAAAAAGACCCCTAAGCACTTTAATCTATGTGCAAAACAAAATTGCTTTTTTCCACTTGCTTAAATGCACCCTCTGCTGGGGTAAAACACAACAGCTGTGAAGTGCAATGTGATCTGTAAGCACAAGTGTTCTGGAATTCTGTTTTATGGCTTATCTGGAATACTGCAAACAGCCAAAAGCCAAGTATGTTCCTCTTAAGATAAGGCTGGAAATTGAGTCAGCATTGATTCACAGTGAAATATGTCACCTGCATATTCTCGAGCCAGTGCTGGCCTTCCTGCCTTAAAACCTAATTCTACTTATATGACCAGAGAGAGACTATTTCCACCCAGTTATGCTCCAACAATGAATTTTTTACAAAAATACCACAGACATCATTTTGTCCTTAGCTGAGTATGTGTAAAGAAAATCTACTTGTTAATAGGACAAGGGGGAATGGTTTTAAACTGAAGGAGGGCAGATTTAATTAGACCTTATGAAGATGCTCTTTACTGTGAAGGTAGTGAGACACTGGAACAGGTTGCCCAGAGAAGCTGTGGATGCCTCATCCTTTAAAGTGTTCAAGGTCAGGTTAGATGGGGCTTTAAGCAACCTGGTCTATTGCAAGATGTCCATGTGGCGTGAGAGTTGGAACTAGATGGTCTTTAAGGACCCTTCCAACCAAACATTTCTATGATTCACAAGCTGAAGAGATACAGTTTCTGGTAGTTTTATTCGTCTTTCACAAGTTCCATGTTTGGCAGTCTGATTTATTTCTGTTAAGTTGAAAATAACATCAGGAAACTGCTTGATGTTGTGTTTGTGGTGTTCCTGTATTGGGGCTGAAAACATTTGGTTTCTTTTCAGAGAAATTGCGTTTGTTGTGGTTGTTCCTGCTTTAAAGAAACAACAACAGAAGACAACTTAAACTTACCTTGAGCTTCTTGTTGTTTCTGAGAATTGTATTAATTTCCTAGGAGTCTTGCTTCAGGTAGCAATGAGTAACTAACTATGGGGACCAGCATCAGAGGCTTCTTTAGAGATAGGACGTACTATTGTGTGTTCTTTCCAGTGAAGTATTATTAGAAGCCCTTCAGAAACCCTGCAGGTAGCATAAAGGAATTGAAAAAGAAAGTGTTTCCCTCTTCCTGTAAAACAGGAGTCCAAATTGAAGAAAGGTTGGCAGTAGGTATCCATTCAATAGAGAGGCAGGTTTTGCTGAACACAGGTACGTTCAGTGGGAAAAAAGTCTTAAGGTAAGAGCAGAAGGAATTTTCTACCCAAAATGAGTGACTTAGGGATTAAACTTTTTTTTTTTCTTTTTTTTCAGATCTTATTCTTTATTCCAGGCTTTTTTCTTCTAGCAGATTTCCAGTAGTAGGTACCATTCTAGAAACCAGTGTGTCCTACTAAAGGCCATGTGTCACATAATCATAATACTTTATCTGAAAGACTGGTGAAATAAAGAGACTTTACAAGCAAATAGAATTTTTACTATATATTCTCTAACCATAAGGGGATTACTTGACCTCCCATGTCTTTTGCAGACATCAAACTCTATACTAAAGCTGTCTTGAAGCTCGCAGGACTTCATCCTCAAGGGATTTTCCTTTTGTCTGTAAGTCCACAGATAGAAAAATATGTCCAGTCATATTTAGCCATATGTTGACCATCTCTGCCTTTTGATTGTGAGTATTCTTATTAAATACGAAAGTATTTTCAGTTATACTGACTCTGATAATGGCACTTGTCTGATATTTTCTGATTATCAGTTTCTGTTACTTCCTACTTGGTTTCTTAATAAGAATTCATTTAGGTATTCTTTGACCTCAGTATATCCATTACTAAAGTCACATTTATTTTCTTCCACAAAACTTTAGAATTCCTTACAACAGTCTGTTTCATGAAGACTGATAGGTTGCATGGTTTTGAGCTTCATTGTTCAAAGAAACATTTTCATGTCTCATACATCCCGATATACATTGCTTTGTAACCTGTAACTAGAGATCTGCATGGACGCATGCATGCTGCTCCCACTCAGGGCCTGTTCCAGCTCTCCCTACGCAAAAGAACATTTAGCTGTTTCTTCCATTTAACTTGAGTGACAAGTGCTGAGTAAACTCCTAGTTTCTAACCATGTCAGTGAATGATGGCAGCCATTATTGCCTTACAGTGTAACTCTTTTTATAAGGTAACCTGTGGCTCTGAGGTGATGGAATATGGTGCTGCAGCTATCAGTGAACCTGTTTTTAAACCACCACCTATGGCTTATTTTGCTTTTCTGACAGTATATCTTATTTCATCTGACATTTTGTTTGGGTTGGAAAGTTAACATGAATAACAATATTTCTATTTGAGAAAACCTTGCACACTAGCTGAAGTTCTTTGTTGCCCAGGTGCAGGGAAGTCTTTCTGTTTTCAGTCTCTTCTCAAATTAAGGAGACCATGTAACTGTATGCACAGCACCTGGTCAAAACTGTGCTTTCTAAAATTTTCAAAACTAGAGATGCCTAATAATTTTCTTGAAGTTTACATTCTAATGTTTTGTTCTCATTAATCTTGATCCAGCTAAATCCAGCAAATCTGTACTGGGGCAATTAAATTAGTAATTTGGGAATTTACTCTCAGATTTTGTGTCTCATTCAAACAGGTGGGTGCTATATAATTAGATAAATATTAGCTGTCTGGGTTAGCCATCTACAAGTCTGCCATCTCACACCCAGCCAACGCATTTATCTAATGGTCTTAGCACTAAATGTTACTCTTCTGTTTTTTACAATTTTAAATTTTTGTACCTTCTCTATTAGCACTGTGAGATATCTGAGCTTTCCCATCAGATATTTGGTATTCCTTCTGCTGGTTTGACTTCTATCTAGAACTGGGTTTCTGAGATAGAGATATAAGACAACAAATAAGAAATGTAATATCATCTTTTAACCCAGAGGGAAACGCAGCCTCTCCCTTGGTTCAAAATTGTAGAAATACTTCTGCAAATGTTTATGTAGAACACTCTCCTCAGCTTATGTTCAAAGCATTAATCTGCAGCATAGTTTATCTCAGTCTTAAATAAGCATCTGGTTTGGGCACCACAGGAAATAATGGAACATAAGAACGTCAAAATCCCTTTTCTGGTAGCTGCTGAAAGGGTCACTGGGAAGCAATCTGGAAATGAGCATTTTTGGCTTCCTTTTCCAGGTTTCTCAACTTTCTTGGCTGATCAACTAGCAAGTGCCCCACCAGGTTATGATATCTTTTGCTTAGTGCTTCATGTAGTTAGAGTCTTATGATTTTATCTAATTTATAATCTTGTTTCTGAACAGCTTTGTGAGTATCCCAACAGTTTTTTGTAAGGTCGTATTAATACTCACCATTTAGTTCATAATCAATATAATAAAACTATTTAGTAAGGGCTGATGTGGGTTCTATGTGTCTCATGATGACAGAAAATTGTTGCTGATTGTTCCACCCTTAGGTGGGGAGGGGGGTGGTCAAGTCTAAACCATAATCACAGAAAAAGATAAGTATTTTATCACCCTCAAGGCCAGCAATCACCAGCAAGAATAAAGAAGCTTAAAAAGGCCTTATATTAGGTATTAAATAACTTGCGACAGATTGTCTTTACCATGCAAAGAGTTCCATGTATTGCTTGTGCTGGTAAAATTCCAGTCAGATTGGTTTTCTAACCAGCTTGTCAAGGTAGAAGTGTCTGGTGTGGAGCCAGGGTGGTTATTACTGGCACTAAGGAAAATGTCAGGCTTTTGGAGAATAAGTAACGGTGCTTTTTCTTTTTCTTTTTAGTCTGTTCCTCAAAACTTGCTTGCTGGATTGCAAACAAAAGTCAAACTTCTGCGTAGTAGGTGTACAAATCAGTGTTTATGCAATGTGCAATTGGCCTGCTTTCCAGCCTGCTAAATGCAATTCGCTGTAGTTTGAACAACTTACAAAATGTTACCTATAAGTAGTACAGATTAATTTTAAGTAAGAACACAACATTATTTTGTCCTGTTCTTTCTGTTCTGCAGCATTTTTCTTATATTTAATGTTTCTGGTTGTGAATCCTGCTCTCTGAAGGTTCTCAAAGGTGGAGGGGTTTGTTCTGTTATCTTCCAGCGTGAGCAGATATATTTGCCAGCTGTAATGCTGACCCATAAATGGAGTTCTGGATATATGAAATATTCTGATTTTTATAAAACCCCCTTGTGTTTGTTTCTGACTCAAAATACACTTAAGCGTAACTCATATATTAAGCTTGCATGCATATACCATGAATTTTTAAGTCCTACCTAAAGAAACCTAGATGTTTTTAAGTGTCTGTATGTGACCATATGCTTACAAATAAGCACATAATAGGGACATTTTTCTTGTGGAACAGTAGGCAGTTAAATTGCCTGAGGATTTTTAAGCTTGGAGAATTCAGTCGTTGATATTCTGTAAATTCTGAAACTCTATAAGCAATATCTAGCATCTGTGCTGGCTTTTAAAAGTTGCAATTCCTGTGTTTTTTATCAACTTCCACTCATGCATCAACAAATTCACTGTAAGGGTTTAATTTTGTCTAAAGATGTATTTAAAAAAACCCCACTACTGTAAAGTTGTTTGAGATTTGGCAGCTGTGAGTTGTGCAGTAAAGTGGGATTTCAGATTTAATAGATTACTTGCATTTCTAGATTCCAAGCAGTTGTCAAATGGTTGTCTTGATCTCTGGAAAAAGCAAGGGATAAGTGAAAATACGTGTCTTTAGCATCAACTCTGGATTTTCTAGTTTATTGTGACCACTGGGGAGAAAAATGCCTTTATTTCAGTATGAAATAAATACAAAGGAAAAAAATGACAGTGTGTCTGATTCTGTTAAAAATATCTTGTATAGTAAATATAATATGAGTTGGATTTGGCTTTGATACTGTACGCCTGAGACGATTTCACGTATTAGGGTTTTTTCCAAGGAGCCTGCCTGGTACTAATTAAAACCAGTGAATTTAACTTCTATGCTATTTTGTAAAAATGAAGCTGTTCGGATTAATATCTTGACTGTAAACTGAAAGGAATTTCACAAGACTGTTGGCTAATTTGTGAACTCTTAATAAAAGCGGCTACATATCATTTGCACTTATCATATGCCTGTTTACCTTTGCAGATTTAGAAGGTGTTTGCAATACTTGATGCATAAAAATATGTAAAGTGATCTAGTTATGACATGGTATATAATAAATTATACTGCCAGTGCGTGCTTTTCTAGGAACTCTTATTTGTATAGCAGCAATAGACTCACTCCTTGGAAATAAAAGAAGTGAAGTAGCCTGTAAAGCATCACATGATGGCACTGTTTCCATTTCCACCTCCAATATTATGAAATAAAGCTATAATAAACTGGTATTAAAATGGTATGTAATTCCAATGTACTTTGTATAATTTATGTAAAAGAAAAAATCTAACCACTCTGGTTATTAATATAGGTATTAAAATGGATGTATAGGTTTCTCAGAAAAGTGTTTTGTAAAACTTTGCATATTTATAATATTCCTTATTTTGATTGTAGAGCAAAAATTCTGCACAGTAGATAATGTTTATGGATGCTGAACTGTACAGATTCATTTATCATTGTGTTAGGAAAAAAACTGTTAATTGTTGTGTAAATGAGATGTTTTATTTTTTGTTTTGATTTTATTGTGAGAAGAAAGCTAACGGCTGTCCTTTTTGTATTTAATATAAAGCCTTTTTGTGGTAAATTAGATCATTAATACAGACACATTTTTAAAAAATGCAAATTAGCTTTCCATGAGCAGAAAAGAGCTTAAAGTCTAGTAAGGTCAGAGACAGGATCAGACATATTTGTAAAATGAATTATATTCAAGTAGGAATATGAGGGAAAATATGAATGTAAAAAAAAAAATCAGTGATTTATAGTATATAGATATTAGGTGTCGTATTATTTCATTTTTAAATATTCTGACTGGACACCCATAAATGTTCATGTTCTTTTTAGTAATCTAAATTAATAATCACCTCTCAATTAATACTTTCTATTTGTAGGATCATCAATATTAATTTTAGCAGGAGAAAACACATTGCTGATTTAAAAAAAAAAAAAAGAAAAGAGGTGCTGGGTGTGATTCTGCGATGCTGCAGTTTATTTCAGAGTGAGGTACATATTCAGTCCCACCATTTTTTCATGTAAAAATTTGACTATTTTATACATTTTGCTATTATGGGGATAATTGCAAGAAACAAACAAATAAATAAACAAAACAAAAATCCTGCAAGAGGAAGTAAGAAAAACACCCACTGGTGATGCAGAGCTAATAGCTGGGGCTTGGGTATATGCCAGATGAGTTGCTTGCACTCCAGGAATGTACTCTGCCAGTATAAACTTCTGTTCTGAGCAGTGCGAGGCACTTCTGTGTCTTTTTGGTGTTAAAGCAGGGGAAACAGAAAAGGCACATTAAAAAAATCTATCACATAAAATTTCCCTCCTATCTAGTGAATTATCAAATGTAACTAAATAAAAGAGGGTATAATAAATTCTTCTGAACTTCGTCATCAGACTGGTTTTAAATAATAACAAAAAATGGTTTCAGAAGACCTTAAAAGGAGTATATTCTATACACTATGTCGTAACGTTTAATCACTGAAGAAGACTGCTCCTGTTGCTAAAAGCAGTAGTAGAATCTCACTGTACTATGTATTAAAATGTTTTAAAAATAATTTAAGATCTTTAATCTGCTTGCTTTATTCAGAAGCCAGCATTTCTTTAATTTCAATTGCACATATTCGAGTCTTTCCTAGATATCCTGTTTGGAAGCACTGTTTTACACAAGTGTTTCAGTGTTACACTGCCTCTCTCTCGATATCTGATAGTCCACTCTATTGTATTATTTCAGAGCAAAAGGTAAAAATTATTACTAGTATTAACCATGTTTTTGCAAAGTTTTAGAAAGATCTAGTGACATAGCTGGGCTCACGTGTAATAAATTACAGTATATAAGAAAAAGCATCCACTACTCACAGCTGTCTATTCATTTGTGTCCCATTTGTTCATGTATGAGTGAAGAATTTCAGAATACAGTAAGTGAAGACTTCTCTGCTTAGTGTATTTCACCATTCAAATTACTTGCAATTTCAAAATGCCAGTGTTATTTCTGAGGACAAATTTCATACAATAGTAATTCTGTGATTATTCATCCAGTTTAATTAATTCAATTAAGTAAGTCTGCCGTCAGGTGTTCTTTTAATAATTGAATCAACATGCAGATACATAATAAGCATAAAAGCATTTCTATGGCTGCAGTAAATTCAGATCCAAAAGAATCTGCTATTTCACTACATTTGATATAGATTATTCTATAATATTTCAGTAATGGGTTGCACAAAGGCTGCCTTTTAATTCTTTGCTTTCTCAAATGTCTTTATATATAATGGTTTAAAACAGAAGGTGTTCAAAAGAGGGTGACCTTTTTCCATTACCATAGTTCCTGTCATTAATGCATTATAATTTTCTTTAGAAGTCTGGAAAAAATGTGTATATGTGCACTCTGTAGCAGGTATTAATCAAAGTGTGTTAGTGAAAGTTAAGAATTGTCTGCTATTACTAAAAAAAAGAGGAGGGGGAGAAATAAAGAAAAATCAGATGGAGTAATTTTATTGTTATTTTTACTGTGAAAGTTTAAGCAAACCTTACACTTTATACAAAGCAGTTGCAGACTTGAGAGTTTTGGCATCTGTAATCTGAACGAACAGCAGTTGACTTACTCAGATACTAAAAATAATATGCCCCTTAACTAAATTTAAAGCCAATAGAATTGTTGTATTAGGCTGGATTGTGTATAAAGGCCAATAATATATCTCCATCCTCTGCAGTGTATTACCATAGATGTTATTTTAATAACAGATATATTAAAAAACATGGTAAGTGATTCACTTGGTGTACTCTCAGTGGTGCTTGATGTCATAATTATTGTAAATATTAATTGCTGTGCTAAAAATGTAAGCAGGATGACTTTGTATTAGATGAAAAATGAAAATAGTCTGTGTACGGGTAAATAGATAATCATACAAAAGTAATTGGGGTTTTAAAACCCCAATCTATTCTGCCAGCATGAGCTCGTTTGCATGTTAATCACAAGAGTGATTTCCTACTTCACAAGGAAGTCCACACTCTTTCATAACCACTTTTAATTGCATTTAAAATGTTGCAGGGTTGGGATATTAGAAATGGAGGCGTATCAGTGTCAAATTAATAAAAAAATGTTTCTGAAAATCTTTATAGGCTACCGATTATAATATTATGGGTTTTTTTGTTAGAAAATACAAAAATGTGTGTGAGGATATATTTTAAGTGAGGCATGTTAAATGATAAAAACAGATTAATTTGTCCATGTGTTGTTTCTTTAGAAATGGGATAAATGGAAACCTGATTGTAGCTGGAAAGTAAAGAATGCATTTTTGTTAGTAACTTGTTTTGTAGATTGACTGGTACTTTCATTAATTTCCCCTTTACCGATAAAAGAGTAAATTATCAACAGTTAAAAATGTGGGTTTTTTCATAAAGCATGAGGCTGTGTGACAATAGAAAGGTGTATGCTAAATTCTGTTGTATAGCATTCTAGCTGTATTTATATTCAGAGGAATCGAATTAATGATTTTAATGGGAAATAATTTCTCTGCTTTCATGTATAGATTTTTACTAGTTATTTTGGAATTGTATACCAAACATAATAGATACCAAGAAAGCAATTACAGACCAGAATTCATATAATTTATGTATGCTGTGTGCTGTCACTGGAAATTAGTACTAGAATAAATTGTGACAAAATTTATGTGTTTATTATTATTTATAGCTAACTCTCCCTTTAGAATTAGAGCTCAGAATAAGAATAGTAGAAATCTATTTAACAGTTCTTTTTTTCCCTTAATGTTGTGCAATAATAAACGGACAACATTTTAAGTGATTTTGTGATATTCATATAAGATTCAACAGAGCTTCCTCTGTAATCTGTAAAAGGCCAATGTCAAAGTAAAGACAAAATGACTTGTTCTCTGAAGACAGGAATGAAGAAATGTAGCTCTCTAATAAAATAGTGTAAGTTCACAATGGTTACAATGTGATCAGTCTCAAAGATACAAAAACTAATTTTTAGTCAAGCTGTTAAAAATTATATATTTAAGAAGATGAAAAGTTTGAGGATTAAAGAAAAATCACTCACAATTTTAAAGAGGGTATATTTGCTTTCATCACCAGGTGTTCTTTCTAATATAAATTACCAAGATGATGTTTCCATAACATAGCTTGGGGTGCTCTGGAGATTAAAACTACCAAAACAGACCTATTAAATTTTTCATAGGGAGGGTCCACCAGGGATAATAAGCCAATATTCCTTGTCCCATATTCCAGATGTTTTATGTAATTCTGCATCTTTCTCAACCTAAATCGTAGCTTTTCTAGAAAAAATGTACTATGGAGACTGAGATGAAAGGCAAGAACTGTTGAAATGTTAATTTTACTATCTGCTGTTGAGGTCTGTTACCTTTTTTGTATTTTTTTTCTTACTCCCAGTAGCTCAG
The DNA here is from genome assembly GCA_026283785.1 of Coracopsis vasa. Classification (NCBI taxonomy): domain Eukaryota; kingdom Metazoa; phylum Chordata; class Aves; order Psittaciformes; family Psittacidae; genus Coracopsis; species Coracopsis vasa. Next base: position 14,611 of record JANHGB010018714.1, on the reverse strand, counting down.
TTCTGTTTTATGAATGTTGTGGTATTTCAGTTGTTTGAAGTTTTGAAACTTGGAGCATGACTTTGACTTGGCAAAGCACAATGCCACATGGTGTGTGACACTCTGATGGATTTTCTTTGATCCATATGATTCACACTCTTTCTACTTTCAACTTGTTTCTGGATGAGAAAAATAAAGTTTAATGGTAGAGTGATCATAACAATAATACTTGTAATATAAACCCAGAATAATTATAAATAACATAATGCTCTTTACTGATTTTCAAGTAATAATATAATAAGCAATAATATATTATTTGATTTTTTTCACAAAGACCATGGATATTTAAAACCATATTGAGGTTATTGCACTGTTACAGAATATTTTTGCATTGCTGTGAAACAGATAGCACTTTAAAATATTGTATTGCTGTGCGTCACAGATCAATCAGCAAACGTGATGAAATAAATACACCAGGCCACTCTTCAGATTTCCACTCCTTGGTCTCCTGATGTACTCTGGTGATAACTGACCAGCAGAAAAGCCCATGAACTGCTACCCTGCTATAGTTTGGAAGAGAGAGAGATTTGGTCTAAGTGAACTGATGTCTAATTGGGTTTTGATCCAACACAAAATATAGTGAGTAGATTAGGATTATGCAAGGGGGAAGAATGAATGCAAAATGAAGTTTTGCCTCCTGTTTGGCACTGCTCAAAGAACAGCTAGATTGATACACCTGACTGGTGAGTGGTCCATGGGTTTTTTCCACTGATCGATTGTTTTCAACATAGTTGTTCAGATGCATTGTTTTGAAATAGATGTCTCTCACCACATGACTTTTATTAATTGACTTTCCTAAAACTGTTACTTTTATTACACTGCACTGTTGTGCTATTCTGAAAGTAAGACTTGCATGCAGACTTGTGCTATTAAAGGCTAATGTCCTGGTATAAATACTTAATGAATGCTTATCATCATCATACATTTGATGTTCCTGATCCTTTCCCATTTTAATTCTTATCAGGGTTTTTTTTTTTTGTCTCTCTTTTTGTTTTTAATTTTATTTTTTGTGGGGAGAATTTCACTTCATTTTTTCTAGAAGGTTTGAAAATGGATAAGACGATGATATTGTGTAATAGGGAAATGCGGAAGGTTACAGCAGAGAGGTTTACTTGCTAAAATTTCAGAACTCGTTTAAATTAACCTAACTTGATTTGACTTGCTTTCCTTTGGAAAAACAAATGTTTTATTTAAAAAATGCACAATATTTTTACCTCTCCAACTGGAAAGTTCCTATTCCAGTTCATTTGACCTCCATCTCTTTTAGAATAAAATGCAGGCAGAGGTGTGATTATCCTCCCGAGTCTAAACTGAGAAACCGGGTAACCTCTGTCTCCCTTTCATATGTTTTTTTGGAGAGAAATCTGCAGAAATTTCTTTGTGGCCCTTTTTTACATCATAAAGAAGGAAAGAGGTGAAAAACACAGTCTTTTAAGTGTTACTCACCTTTGGGAAGAAACAAGTAAGAAAATACACAATTAATGCCTAAGGAGATTTCCTCCTTTGCCGTATGATGGCTGCACTGCCTTAAGGTATGCAATACATAATGCACATGAAGCAGTTTGGAGAACTGTGCCAGTTCGCAGACACACCAAACCTTTCTAAACCCATCATGTTTGGCCATGACATTACACCAAGTCTATTTAACAAGTCTTTGCAAAAACAAGTTTTTAAGAGAACTTCAGTAATATAATTGTTTCGGTTCTGTAACTTTAAAGAAAAAATATTCCTGGGAAAAATAGGAGCACTTTTTTTTTCACTACTTGGCAGATTATTAAATCTCTGAAAATGAAATGTATTTGATTTTATTCTTGCTCTTATAGGCAATATTAATGAGATTGCTGTTCTTTTGCGCACTCAAGATTTTTTCTTTGTATTTTATTTTCTTCTTTTGTGATAGTTATAAGTATTAGGGCTGAAAAGTGGGGCAAAATGATCCTTTTATCTTTTAAACATGTACAGTCAGTGATTGTAACCATTTTCCCTAATCTGTTTCCATAGTTTGTTTCTGCTTATTTCCTAGAGGCAGTATGGTGTGATTGTTCTGCCAGAATTCGTATTAGCTATTATGAATTTTGCACAGTCCTTTAATGTCTATTGTTAATAAAAGCAGCAGTGTTCCCCAGTTTGGGTAGAAGTTTTCTAAGTGTGTGGCATGTAATGGAGTGTATTTGAGTTGGATGGCTGATAGCTCATGATTTTCAGGTGGGACCAGTATCTTCCAGTTTGCACATGCAAAAATACCTCTGATAGTGCTGTGTCTACACTTGATATTTTATTTTATTTGTACTTTGTTTTGAAATAAGTCTGTTGACTGTGGTGGAGACTTTGGAGTCTAAATTTGCAGAGTAGTTCATTTTTGCAGGGAGCAGCACACAGAGATGCTCTTCTTGCTGCAGTAATCAGTAGGAGTAATTTTGTCCAGTGTGGGACAGAGGGAGATTTGCTCATTTGGGTATCATGCAGAGTAAGAGGCCAATAAACTGCCTTAAAGGAAGGACAAACAGACTGTCAGCTGGTACTGCGATTTCATATGATGGGTGTTAACAGGAGTAGGAAGCCTGCCTATGTGAAGTCACTGAATTTAGGATTCAGAATCATTCTTATCAGAGTTCTTGCCTTTCTTATAAAAAGCCCAAACACTTGGACTTTTGGTAAAGATACATGTGGGAGTAGTAGTATAGTGTTAGGAATAAATGTGTAAATGTGCTTCTGTTTTGTACACAGCACTTCTGAGCATTGGAGTGTTTTCCTCTCTCCTGCCTGTGTTTCACCATTATGGCCACAAGTCCAAACTTCTTAAGAAAGAAATAGTGAATTAAAGCATACTTCTTGTTAGTAGCTCCACAGAACCTTGTGAATATCAGCTCACATTTATTGTGGTAGTGGTAATGTATAAAGTCAGAAGGTATCAGAGACCCTGCCATGAGTTATATAGAATGTGGAGGAAGAAAGAGAAGGTAGTACATATAGGCAGATGGAGAATTATGGGGCTGTATTTATTATTATTATTTATTATTATTTTAATTATTTATTGATTGTCCATCCCCACTGCCCAAACAGGGAGACCTCCACTGTACTGTGCTGAGAGCTACCCCTGCTTTGTGCAGTCTCACAGCCTGGTACTGAGCATTGCCTTTGACACTGGCCAGAATTAAGTGGTGATAATGGGCAATTGCAATGTGATGCTTAAGCCTGTGCTGTTTTATAATATTAGTCTAGCTTTTAAATAAGGTATGCTACCCTTGTGGCTTAAGACAGAGTTAGTTTGTATTTGGAGGGCAGTTTTTCAGAGTGCCTGAAACATTGTGGCCAATCTTGCAGCATGTGGGATTCTTGCTGGTGGTTTAGGGCACCAAAGATGACATCGTTCAGCTCCATCTTGTTGACCTGGAGTAAGCCCAGAAACCTCTGTCCTTTTAACTGTGTCTGGATTTATGCTTGAAAACAACTAATTGAAAACGTCTTACCTTCTTCCAGAAGAAAGTTTAGAAATTAATTAATGTGTGAAATGTGATGATCAAAGAAAGGACATTGATGTGTACCAGCCATTTTGTCATGTGAATGTCTCTTATAATTGTCAGTATGTTAGTTCCAAGTTTTTTTCTGTTTTGCTTTGTTTGCTGAATTTTAGAGAGGGCCAAGAGGAAGAAACTAGGAGGTATGAGCTCAAGTTTTATGGGAAGAAACTGTGAGGGATACAAGAGAGTTAGACCAAATAGACCTACTGAAATTTCTCTTAGGGAGCTGATGTTGCAGCTGATGCTGCTTCTACAGATTATTCAAGGCATCTAGCCTGTGTCTGGTCCCCCTGGAATGTTTTATTCTTTTTTGTAATGCAGATCTTCTGAGGGATCTCTCCTTTTTAATTCTGACTTGAGAAAAGGAGAGACCTGGAGTTTGGATTGCCCTGATCTGACTTCCTTTGCCTCATCCTGCAAGAGCCCCTGCTCACCTGCTGCCACCTCTGCCTTGCAGCTCTCTTCATGGTGTATTTACTGAGGCCAGTTTTTGTGTTGCAGTTATTTTAACTAACCTGACATTTACTTTTAGGAATTTTTTTTTCTGCATTTGTAGTTACATATAATCTTCAATCCGTGAAATGAGGGTTGTTTCCTCTTTGAATCTATGGAAGTATCCTGTTTATATATTTTGGGTTAAATTCTCACAGGTTCATACGACGTACACAACAGATCATTGACTTGCTGTGAATTCTGATGTTGGAGTTGAGAACAAGTCAGATGCTCCTCTTAGTAGCCATGGGTTTATATGTAAAGAAATGTAGATGAGACTATCTTACTGGCTTGGTTTTGTGTGCTTTGTTTTATTTGTTGTTTTGGTTTTTTTCTGTTTGTTTTGTTTTGGGGTTTTTGCCTTCTTTTGTTTGGTTGGTTTTGGTTTTGGTTTTTGGGTTTTTTTTTTCGGGGGTGGGGTTTGGTTGGTTGATTTTGTTTGGTATTTTTTAATCCAGAGAATTGCAGTGTTTCTTCTGTTCCATACAAGAGAAATGCAGTTAGATCAGTACATCCTCAGTGTTTGTTATTAAACTAGTCATTTAAATAGATGTAATTGCTAGTTACTGGTTATTACAAACAGTTGGAACATTCACTTATTGCTGTTTGGGCCAGCAACCTTTCTGTAGTTTATTTTACATCAAACATTTCTGCTCAGATCCAGAGCTTGTATGTTCCCTGAGTGTACTATTTTGTCTGAAAGCCCAGTCTTTTCCTGTCCTCATTTTTACTGTGTCATCTAGCCGTTGGTCTACCATTGCTTCGCCTGCTATGGCTATTCTCTTGGATAGGAATCTAGGTGGAAGCTTTGATTATTACGGCTTCCTTTGTGCTGTGTGTTGTAGAAAACCGAAGAGATGTACCTCTTCCCTTAAAAAGATTTACAGTCCTTTGGGACTCCAGCTTTCCTACGGCTTTCGAGTACACCAGGACTCCAGCTAAACATAAGTTATGTCTTGCATAATGTTTATGGAGATACAGGTGACCTCCTTTTCCAATTGATGGTACTTCTATATGTTTTTGTGTTTCTGTTCTGAGATTCTGTCCTCTGCCACGTCACAATATTTTGTTCATTTTCATATCCGATTTGCTATCTAGGAGCACACTTACGGATGTTTGAATATTGTGATGATGGCTTGTCCATCCCATTGAATCTGAGATTTTCATAAATTTTCTTGTAGTTGAAAAGATTTATCTTGTGCTGCTGAACACACATTTATAATCTTTCTTAAGGTCTGTCTTTAAAACAGTAACATGTGTGTTTACATTGGTAGTTTTCAGCATTGTCTCCTTTATTAAGAACTGCCAATTTTGGTGCTGGTATTCACAGACATTTCCAGATCATTAAGGATCTCAGATAAAACTACTACTAACTGGATGTTGTGATATATCATAGAATCATAGAGTACTTAGGGTTGGAAAAGACCTTAAGATCATCTAGTTCCAGCCCCGCTGCCATGGGCAGAGACATCTGCAAACTTCTTTTCCGTCCTCTGCTTTCTATCATCTATCATGTCTGTTCATATCCAGTCATGTTCTGATGAATGCAAGTGCAAGTGATGATACGCATAAAATTTTGCAGTAGTTTAAGTTCCTACAAAAATAATATTGCAGTATATGAGGACTTCTGCGTAGTCATATATCTATTCTTTATATTATACTTATTTTCTTGAACATTGTTTTTAAGTTTAATGATGCCTTTAAAATGCTGGTTTTGTTCATGAAAGAGAGCAAATGAAAGGTTCTCTGTTTTGTTTTGCTTTGTTTTTACTACTGGAATACAAGTTTGTGTTCTATATAAGCCAGGGCATTTTGTGGTGAGATTTTATTTTGTTACCCAGCAGGTATTTGAGTAAATGAAGGTATCCTGTGAATGCAGTGCCTTTCGTTTCAATAAAGTATTAATATTCTTGGAAGATTTTTAGTTTTTCTACCTGGTCTTCTGATCTTAAGTAGACATTTTCATTTTTAAATAATTCTATTTACTTACTCCGAGGAGATCAGTGCTACAAAATTTTACTATGCCTACTTCTTATTTTATTAAATATGCTTAAATTTTCAAATTACATTCTTCTGCAATGTAAATATGATACTTCTAGTGGGTAATGTTACAGACTACACCCCCTCTTGTGCTTTATAAAACAAAAGGGTACAATTCAGTCAGTAACTGTCTTGTCCGATATGTTACTGAATTCCTTGTGATGAGATAGCTACAGTGACTTTAATATCACTATGAATGGTAGCTGGGTCATCATGTGTTCTGATAGCCACCATAAAATAGCTGCATCTTTATCTTAAAAGATAATGGTGACTGTACCCTGGAGCTGCTTTTGGAATGGGATTGCAGGAGAGTGTAATAGGCAATCAATTTTTGTACTGAAAAGCAGTTATTTTATTCAAACTAAAGCCATCGCTTACAGATTTTCTTCATCTGGCTGGCAGATTAGTTAAGACAGTCCACTGGAGATAAAGGTGACTACTGAAGTTTTAAAATGCTGCTCTATCCATATATTTTTTTTTTTCATCTGAGTGTCTCTAGATTCAAAGTGCAGTCACTGGATCTTTTACTAATGAAGAACTTTGTTTATCAGTCACGTGCTTTTAACTTACTTTTGGAGAACCTGAATAGAGGAATACTCCTGGAGTTCAATACTTACGAAAAGTTTTCTTGTTATTTGGATTGTCTTTTAAACTATTCCAGTTCGCAGTAAACATTTGAGCTGCTTAGTGTTCTGCAAGGGTTATGTTACCTTGGGATTTAAAAAAGTATAAAACTTTCTTTTCCCATTCTTTATGCTGTGAAGGGTCTTTGCCCGTTTGACCAGTGTGCCATGGGACTTAGCTTATGCATTGTAACTCCAAGTCTGTAATTTTCCTATGATACCGTGTTACATCCTCTGAATATGAACTTATTTCTTTGTAGGTAGAAGTACAGCGTTACACATGTGGTGGTAGAAAAAGTATTCCTTTTAAATAGAGCATTATCAGAGATTCAAATCATTTTACTCTAGTAGCTGGCTCTCCTCATTATCATTTGCCATGTTGTCAGCAAACGTCATCAGTAGTGAATTTGCATTTTCTTGAAGGCTGTTGATAAAAGCATGGAGCAGTATGGAACCCGTAACCTATCATGGCAGATCTCTCTTGCAAATGCCCTTAATATAACTCCCTGTTTGCAATTACATTCTGAGACTTACTGATTTGCCTGTTTCTAATCCATTCTAATCCATAACATATTTTTGATGTTAATTTTGTATCATTCTTGCTTTGAAGTCCTGGAGTGGTGCTCTGCAAGCTAACACACAGAAAGTATTTTTCACTGAAGTCAAGTGGGATACTTTGCTTAAAACCAGGTGTAAGTAAAAGATGGCCATAGATTATATGTCTGAACACTTTTTTTGAACACATAGTGATGAGTTTTTATTACTGTAAGTAAAGTTACTCTAAGAATTCCTAAGTTTAAGAAGCATGATACTGTATTGGTATATGATGTAAAAACATGGAGACAGTGTATATTAGAGAAAATTGTTTCTGATTTTTACTTCATATAATTTTCTCAATTAAGAGGAACAATTTTTCCATACTGAAGTTAGCTGTAGAAGAATTTGATTTGAGAAGACCTGTTACTGAAAGGTTAAATAAACTTGGCATATTTACTATGAAACTTCAAAAATAAGCAATATGTAAAAGCATCATGATCACCATGTGTAATGTAATTTCTTAAGGGGTACTTACAGTAAGAGGTATTGGAGACCTTTAAATACACTTCTAATATTTGGTCATTGACTTGATGTTCACAGTAAAGTTCAGCTCCTGTTTCTTATTACTATTAATAGAAATTATTATTAATTGCTAATTAACAGTAATATTAATAGCCCAGGAGTTGGAGTTGATGATCCTTGTGGGTCTCTTCCAACCTGATAAATACTGTTAAACAGATGGTTTGTAATTGTGGAAACTTGTGGCAAAATAAAGGCTGGAAAGTGTACAGAATCTTGTTTCCTGGTATCTCTGGTATTTATGACTCCTTTTTTTTGCATCAGGCTTTTGCATCAGTACTGATACAGGATTAATACGAAAGCAGCTCTATTCTTAGCTCATATTTAATTCTCTGTATTGAGCTGTGGTACTATGGATTATTTCAAGTCCGTGTAGTGTTTCAAGTGTAAGCTAGAGTTTATTGCCAGGTGGCAGGAATGAGACGTATAAACATTTTATGGACAACAGATGCAGATAAATGGAGGAATTCATCTCATGCAGTGTATACTTGTTTGGCTAAGAGTTACAGACTTTTTCTTTATGCTGACTAATACTGAACAATTAAAAAGCATATAAATTACCACAAGAGTAATTACTGCAAAGAAAGAATAATCATAACTTCCTATGTATAAAATACAAAGTTGCTTATCAAAAGCATTGCGGTGAAAAATTTTCATGCATGGAAGAGTGAGGAGCAGCAGGAAAAAACCTCTTTGGTCTTCTGCTCTCCAGTGACTAAAATTACAGGTAGACCATTTTATTTGTAATTACATTAAAGGGTTATCCCAATTGCATGATATTTTCAGAATGCTGTTCTTTTAGGAGTTAAATAAACATGTAATAGAGATAAAATGCACTTGGCTGTTTGTTACCAGTATATCCTCTTTGGCTGTTGAGGGAAAGATAGAAGCTACAAACTATTTTGCTTGGATATACTTCTCCCTTTAGATATTCTTCACAAATAAACCAAACCTAATTTAGTCCTTAGATTTATAAAGTAGTTGCCAAGAGCCTAATAATTAGTTCAGTTACAGCTGTCATTCATACTCAGGCCACTAAAGTCCACAGAGCTTTATCTGAGTCAAGGAGAAGAGAATCAAGTCCATAGAGTACCTTGGTTGTATTGTCTGGTGTTTATTTGTGCTTCTGAGGCTTTTCTTGCTTAAAGAGAGCTTTAAGATTGAGAAAACCAGATGAGTATTTTTTGAGAATGGTAAAGATTAAATAGTAACATCCTAATACATTTTACTGAAATAAAATGTCATGACATACATTACAAAGCCTTTTAATGAATAGTACCAGTAATAAAGTTTAAAAATTCAGCCTTAAGAACACATTTTCTGTTGAAGTAGGATTAATACAATATTTTTGCAACTAGATTGCCTTACTTTTTTTTTTTTATTTTTTTTTTTAAGAGTTCTGTAAAAACAAACTTAAGTGAAATCCGATAAACCTCAGCCCTGAAATTATTTTTAAACAAAGTTTCTCTGGTGACAGCTTATTTTCTTAAGTAAGCAGATTCCATATGTGGTATTAAGTAAATCATTCTGTGATTTGATAGTGGCTCATACTGGGGTGAGACATCCTGTAATGTAACTATGTCTGAAGTTATTTACTGTTTTTCCTCTGCCAAATTGTGATTGTTTAGTCTGCTAACACTTGTACTAAAGGTTTTTCTGGGTAGTGGTTAGCAGTTGTTTTCAAAGCAAATGTTAAATCTAAGAAGACATTCCTTGGAAAAAAAATGCCTCTTCTGGCAGGGGAACTTGATTTGTGTTCTTGTTCAGTGTTCCTTTACTGTTTTTAGTATGGCTGTTGAAATCTATACCTTATATGATCTCATTGTACTGCCTGCATTTCATTAATGAGGGACTCTGTTTAGGGCTTGGGGAGTGAAATATTTTTCATATGACACTACCCAATATGAGTGCAGTGCACCAGCTGCAAAAACCACAGACCATCTGATTTTGCGGCTTTTGAGGGTGTGAAAAGTTCAATTGCTTATACTAAGGCTTATATCTGTGTATTATGCCATATGGAAACGGAACTACTGTAGACTTGGAAGAAAAAAGAGAAGACCAAGTTCTTTAGCCATGGTTCAAAAAAAGATGAAAAATATATAGCTTGCAATGTGGATGAATTAATAGTACTATATGGCATTAAAATACATTTGAAAGAATATAATAATGCTTATTATAAATTTTGCCACATAATGCCATTTTTAAAGGAAGATGACAAATGTGGAATTTGTAAGTTCGTGGGTTTGGTGATTAAATCTTACTGTGTTCCTGAAAGTAGTGGTCTCATGCCTTCTTCATCCATGTAACTTGTTATTGATACTTAAATACATTTACCTTTCTGTATTGAGATTTCTTTGTCCTTTCCTTGCCTAGAAAGAGAGAAAGCAGTTCTTCAGAGTTTGGGTGGGCATTATCCAGATTATCCACAATGCAAGCTAAAAATACTTTAGGAAATTGTATTTCAGTCATAACTTGGGAAGTTTTAAAATAGTTGTGATTTGACTAAGTGAAAACATGAGTGATCATACTAGTTATCACTATTCTGTGGTTCCTTCTTCTGTAGAATGAAAGTACAAGCAACTATTTACAGATATATGGCGTGATGTTAGACATATTTGCAAATATTTTAAGCTTGCTATTTCAAATGACTGTGTTAAAGAAATCAAAAGAAATTGAAAGGTGTCTTACCAGTCTTAAAATCCATAATAAGTTGTCTGTGTGTTCTTTAATAGAGTGAGGTTTATTGTCAGTAGAGTGGGTTACAAAAATAATTCCTTTGGTTTTGCATAAAGCCATAACAAGAATAAACACCAGTGTTATGGTTAGGAGTTGATCAACTGGTAGTCACTGTATCACTATTTCAATGTTGCATATGAAGCTAGCATAGTAGGTAGCTGTTTCAGATTAACCTGAGGAGTGTGTGTGTTTCCTGCGTGAGATTTCAGAAGGGGAAAAGTTAAGAAGCATTTGAGTTTCCTAATGAAAAAACACCAATCTTTGTTCATAAGCACATCAGCAAGATTTTATTGGTATTGTGTCAGCAAGTTTGAGAAGCATTTTAAACCATTCTCTGAAAGCAACAGAGAAGCAAACAGTAAAAACTGTAAACTATTGATGACAAACACACTCCCTTCCCCAGCTTCCTCTGTTTGGGTCATCCAGTCAAGGAACACAGTAAATTTTGTGACTTTTACATCCTGAACAAGACAGTACTGAATAAGAAGTTCTAAGTAGCAGAAATAATAGGAACCAGCACGTGCCCAAGTCCTAATCTGAATTTTGCTTGAACAGACAGGCCCAAAAGATGAGGAGTTTTGTTAAATGTCATTCCTTTCTGTGAACAAAGCATAAACACAAAGTAGTGCTAAATCTGTCATACACGTTATTCACTGTGACTCACCCTTCCAGCTCTATATATAGGCTCTGCCATCACTGAGAAAGTGCTTTTTGTTGACAATAAGCCTCAACAACAGGTTTCTGTGAACCACTGTTGAATACCACTTAACTGCTAACGACGAAGCGGCTATTCAGAGTGTGGTTATGAAAACCATGACTGAGAATTGATTCCACTCATAATGAGGATCAGATGTAAGAGTAAGTGTATGAGTATTGTAGCAATACATATTGCCAACAGAGAAAGGAAGAAAACAGAAAAGAAATCTTTTAGCTCTTGTGGTGTCAGTTAAAAAATTTTGTGATATCGAAATAGTTTCCTAAAATCACAAGTTGGCTACCTCGAATTTTGATATTTGGCTTTTATGTACTAGAAGGGCTTTTCAAATATAGAATCTTTTGGGCTCTGAACCTTTTAGGTTTCAGGCTTTTATACTTTTAATTTGCACCCATGAGAACTGTAAATTTATATTTCACAGAAAAAAAAAGGAGGGGCAGAATTCTTGTAAAATTTCTAGATTCAAACAATTGAAGCTTTAAGGAAAATGGCAAGCATTGTGAAATTTCAAATAAAGCCCAGAGTATCATATCCAAAGTTATGCTATGAAAAGTAAAATCAGTTTATGTCCACCAATGGGTGAAAAGGTCTGGCCATTTAAATTGATTGGAGTCTTTTGCTCCTGAGTTCATTGAAGCCTGAGTTTTATTCTGTTCATAAGCCTTTTACTGTCATATCCAGAAGTAGTCTGCTTGTCCCATGTTTCTGAATCTGCACCTCTAAATGGGAATGTCTTCCATTTGATCAGGAGTGAGTCAGTTTAGAGGCAGGGCTATCAAACTAATCCTCAAAGAGGCAGCACAGTTGTTGTAAAATTATTTTTTCTTTTCAAATTTTGAAGCTAAGGAAGTTGAAGTTCATTGATCAGGACTCAAAGCCATCGAAGTTTGTGAGATGTAGAAGACTAAACCAAGGTATTTGTAATAGAAATGTAATTATAATTGGTACTCAAAATGACTGATTAGTCTTACCTTCATGACATCCTGGTGTGATGGTGGTGTGGATTTTGCAGCTAAGAATTATTTTGTTAGTTATTTGTATCTGTACTACTGCTCAATGTAATTTTCACCCCAGATTGGATATCTACAGAGTCAAAAAGCATTCAGGAATTTTGATCTGTTGTGTGCTAAGAGAATTGATAAATTTGAATCAGAATTAAAACAGAACTTTGCATTTACCTAGCCCTTAGGAGTAACGTGGAAAACTAAAATGTTCAAGTAAGTACTCTTGTAAAAGGGATATAATACCCCAGAAAACAGTTTATATGCAGAAGGTTTGAATTGATACAAGTAATTAATTTTTAAGTTTTCCATACCATCATTTTAATTAAAAGTTGAGTAATTCAATTATGAATAGCAATTTTGGGGGTTTACCTTTTTTTAAAAATATAATGTTTTTAATGTACTACACTTACGTTTTGTAGATGCTAAATATTAGGAAAAATAAATACACAAAAAAACCCTTGGACATCAGAAAAAAAATCATTACAGGAATTTATTTTCCATTTTTAGTAAAGCTTGAAGAACATCACAGACCTCTTTTGAAATCAGTAGCAATTCTTTTTAGCTTTGGTTAAAAAAATTAACCATTTTATTACAATCACTTTAACATGTCTTTCATTTTCTTGATTAAAAAAAGATATGAAGGAAAACTAAGGCAGCTAGGAACCTTGTTTGCAACATTAACTATAACCTTTCCAATAAAGCGGAGTAGGTAATGCTCATATAATTCCCAAATTCTGCATTCTGTTTTGAATGATTAGATGATAGTATTAGGAGTCCCCAAATAAGTTTCAGCAATTTGGATTCACTTTATTACCCACTTTTCTAAATTAAAACCAAAAAATGAAATAGCAGGTTTACTAAGTTCAAGGTAATATTTCATAGGTGCAAATCAGACTAAAAATGTACTTTCAGAATTAATTGCTTTCCCTCAAATAAATTACATTAATAACACATTAACTTCTAGATAACCTTATTTTTGTGATCACCTTAGTATAAGCTGTTTTGTTCTGTGATCAGATCCTCTTTCATTTCATTATACATCCCAACTTCATTTTGGGAGAATAAAACAAAGGTGACTTATCAAGATCATTGCCTATTTACAGTATCCACTTTGGTATAATTTCAGGTAATATTGTAATTACTGTTTTAATTTTAGTTTGAATGAGGAGTGCACTTTTGAGGCACATTTCCCAGTCATCCCTACTACTGTGTCTTGGCTTGTGTAGATTGGATGTCTTTAGATAAAAGTAAAGTGGAAGATGCTGTCCAAAAGCATCAGTTGGTCTCCATCATCTAGAGAACATTCAAGATACTGAACTAGACTGAAGTGAAATCCACCGGTGGATACATAAAGTGGATGATGAACCTGCAGTATGGGTTGTAATGGTCCGCTCTCATTGCTTTGTTTACTTAGTTAACATGGGTGGATATAATTTATGAAAATCTCAGTGACTGCTTTATTATGAAGTGGAGACTCTCCTCTAGTATATTCATGCAATAACAGAAGCTTTTATTTCGGCCTGAATAATGCATTTATTGCAAGTAACCCTGCTTTTACAGATCTATGCTAAGGTTATAAAATAATACTCAAAAATGTGGGAATGTAGTTAGTGCAGTCCTGGCTTAGTGCTTTTGCGTGTACAAGCCTCTGATTCAGCCATCTTATATATAGTTCTGCAGGGCTCTGTCCTTCTTTCAGTTTTCACAGTTTTAGTGACCGTTTAATAGGTAGTTATCCAGTATTTAGTTCAGTATCAAAAACATTTGACAGTTTTCCTTTGTTTATGGGAAATCATTTGAGCTATTGTGATCAGCTTTTCTACATTACCATTCACTGTAGATTGTGAATGCTTTCTAACATCTGCAGAATCATTTTCGCGATCAGTTGAGAGATGTGTTGGTATTATTTGTCTTCTGTGACTGGCAAACTAAGCACAGGGGCATCTCTGATCAAGGTTTTTGTTTGTTTGTTTGTTGTTTTTTGTTGTTTTGGGTTTTTTTTTTTTTGAGTATTGAGTGTTACAAAAAGTTTGTTTGTCCAGAACATCGCTTTCATTGATGTCATGTCAAGCTCAGCAGGTTGATGATTAGACCCATCAGAAAAGGAAGCATAAATCTCTATCAGTCTGAGGAAAAAAAAAGTTTAACACTTGCTTAGTATCACACTAAAACTCTCTGATAAAGGTGGAGTTAGTCCAGTACTCCGGAATGCCACTGAACTTCAGTATGTGTGCTGCTATGCAGGAGCAGGTGGGTGTGCAGGGACAGCTCAGAGAGCGGTCCCTCCTTGTGGTCGGGAGCATACTGGAGGGAAGAGAAAATGAA
>JANHGB010018713.1:3766-35203 GCA_026283785.1 Coracopsis vasa | reverse complement strand
ACCATTTCCAAGGCAAAAAAAAGAATTACTGCTAAGGCTCAGCCCATGGTTTCCACAACAGATAAGTTTTCACATCAGTGATAGTGAATTGCTTTGGTTTCCTAGTTTCACAGCAGTTTGCTTTCTCTGCAAATTCCCTGTATCTGATTTCCCTATTCTCTTCATACATTTTACTCTTCCTTTTCTCACCTCCATCCTTTAACATTTCCCTCAATTATATTTTTTTCCCCAATATAAAATCCTTGCATCCAGACATTCTTTTCTAGGGCCTGGAAGAGACATTCTGCTTCTAACTCCTTCCAGAGTTGAAGACTCCCCTGTTTTTCAATGCTATTTTCCAGCCTTGAAGCACTTACTTGCCTGTTGAATTAGCAATTTATCAACTCTTCTCCTGAAAGCAATTTCTGCTTCCTAGGTACTCATACATGGCTTAATGATATAAAGTACTACAGTAGCAATCATAGTAAGTCTTACACTTTTTTGAGAGATTAACTCAGAGCTACACCATCTTACACCTTTCCTTTTGATTCTAGTGCATCTTATTTACACGCTGTTGTCCCCTGTGTCCAAACAATGCTTTCCTGCGAATATGTCTCTTTCCTGATGCCATTTCTGGCATTCCTTTACCCTTTCTCATCTCATCTATTGTGGTCAATGTTAATATGCACCCATCTGGAGAGCTGGTTAGGGAGCATGTGCCAAAGTGCCAGAGGTAGAAAGACAGGTCTGCCAGTTCTCATTGGCATGAAAGGTCTGCATCACCCTCCTTCCATGTCTTATGATGTCCAGTCAAAAATCAAGACACGAGCAAGGATCTTAGGCCAAACTCTTGCTAAAAAGAAGCCAAGATAACACAAACATGATGCACATCAAAGGATCTGACTTCTTCACACATCTCTCAGCATCCAAATTATTTCAGATCATTACCAGTGTCTACTATTTAAAATCCTTTTGCAATTCTGGATGCTCAGTTGTCTTGGCAGCAAAACATGCAATCCCAACATGCAGTTGGCTATTAAACCATCCATCTTACCAACCTCTGACTAAATACAGAATGTGCCATCAAAAAGAATGAAATCCCATGACCTGAGGAGACAAAACAGAACTGAAGTCCATCAATTTACTACAAGGAAAAGAGTTATCTGGTTGTGGCAGCCCAAACTTTAACTCAGTTCTTTCCTTCTGTCTGTATGTAGGGTTTGATTTGACTGTAAAATCCTTACCAAGACAAACATTAGAAGAGCTTGTGACATTACTGAGCCTCGTGATATTTAATTAGTAAAGTAATACCTTTGTATTTTAAGGTAGGACTCCAATAGCAAATGTTGTCTAAGCAAAGGCATTAACTGAAGATCTCTGAAGAAAATATACCAGTAATGCTGTTTATATTTTACCTTTTGATTCCCCTATCATAAGGACCAGGAGAAAGGAAGGAGGGTAGTCACTTTCTTTGAGTCAGATTAAAAACACATATCCCAGATTATCTTCTCCGAGTGACTTTGGAGCCACATGTGATATCAGAAACAGGAAAGCTGTGGGTCCCAGGATTTCCAAGGTGTGCCAAAATCACACAGGACAGCTAACCAGTCACCACCATCAATGCTGGAAGAGGACTGCTGTTTCTAAGGAACACTGAATCATTATTTCCGTTTGGTTCTCTTATTTTTACACATAATAGGGAAAATCTAACTTGGAATGCTCTGGCAGAAGGTAAGCACCCTGCTGTCTTCCTCATGGCCAATTATTCCTCAGGGCTAGACTGCAGTTTCCAAGCATCTTCCACCTAACAGACTGGGGGCAAGTGAAGTCATGAGTGTCCCTAGCTGTAAGATTATGGCTGTAAGCAAATAATGTTAATTGCCCAATTGCTGAGAGGTTTATCTCTTGACAAGTGTTATCTTGATTTGCTTTGGCAAATGGTAAGATAGTGGATAAAGAGTCTGAAATACAGGGATCTCCACAAACCCACCTACCACCTGCAGCCCATCTGCTTAGCAACAGTGGGCTCAGTGTACTGAATGTTTGAAGCTGTATTTAACATATAGCTGAACAAAAGCAAGCTCCTAGTCCTAACATACCAGTCCCAAACCTCATTCAGGGTTGACCTTATAGCCTTGAAGAACTGTTTCTCTCTATGTGACCCTGTCTATGACAATGACACTTGATGCTGATGAGCAGCACAACACTGGAATACTTTGCTAAGTATGCAGAAGTATAAGGATTCTTTTATTGTTTAAGTGATGGATTTCTTCTGTGAAACTTACTTCCCCATAATAAGACCTCAATGTACTGGTTTTGGCTGGACATTCCTGTACTGTAATACTTCTTTGACTTTGCTTCCTTTACATAGTTTTATTGTGGCCCTTGGAAGCCACAATTCCATGAGATGCCGCATGACCATTTGAAGCCATTTAGATGAATATAACCCAAGAGTACAAACATCTTGAAACAGATGGAGATTAATTACATAGGATTATGAAGAGGTAGATGAGTAACTAATGTAAAGTCAACAGACCTGGGTTTGACCTCCACTCTCTCAAAAAGAACCAAAACCAACCCTGTTGTATGATCTTGGATAAATCTTTTTAGGTCTTTGTTCTTTCTGTGTTGGCTTTGCCGGCTTTGTCCCTTCAAATACAATGCTCTCTGGAACAAGGATTGTTTTCCCCTGTGTCTGTAGTGTGTCTAATACAAGAAGTTTCAGCCTTGGTGGAAATCTTCAAGTGGAATTGCAAGAATAGTAATTATGGAGTCTTTGTATCCAGTGTCACAAGCCCTGAATGAGTTAATAGAGAAGCGTCACTATTAATATTGAAGGAAGGACAACAGATACAGCCAAGAGGGGGGAAAAAAACACCTTCAGTGCTTGAAAAATCCATAATAGAGGAAGAGTTTATATAGAGTCTGTTCTATTTAGACAATAAGACGTTTGTTCAAATTACAATAGACATTCAAACACTTCCTATTAGAAACGTTAAAATCCTGGAGGAAGCTTTTCTCTTCTTTTTTCCATTGAGGTCTACAAGTAAAAGAGAAAGCTTCTTCCTTTCTTACTGCCCTGAGACACTTTTCTACCAGCATGTGAAACATTTGCTAAATACAGTTTTATATCAAAATCTGATCATACCCATTGTTTATAAACATCTCTCAGTTTCCTCAGTGTCCTTCCCTTCTTCTAAAGAGCCACTGCTGCTCAGAGTAGAAGCTAATAACAGGGCCATGAGCAGTGCATGTACCCAATGCATTGTACTGAATATCTGTGTGTATTTGGGAATGATAAAAATGACAGAACCTAAGTTTGCGCTGCTGGAAAGAAAAACACACAATTGTGTGATTCTATTGATACAGAAATGTTCTCTGGGTTCACAGGCTAAACTTCATGATGGGGAATGAATGTGTTTACATATCTTCATTTCTTTGAAGCAGAATGTTTATCATTTTAGCTCCTCACTGTGAATACAGAGCAGGGCTTGTGTGGTCACTGAAAGCAACAAAGGATCTTAATGAGTTTGTAGCGTAATTTCCCCGAGCTTTCAGGGTTGTGCAGCAGTAGGAAAATAGCACACCCAGTAAGCTGATTTTTGTGAGAAGGCTGAAGTTAGGAAGAGGTGGACTAAGAGAAGGATCCTGCAAACGCTTACTTCTAAGTAGTTCTAATGTTTTCATGGGTCAGGGCCATAAGCACATAATCAAGAAGTGTTTGAAACGTCCAATTTGCATCAGTTGGACCACTTACTTGTATGTTTAAATAGGACACATGCCTCATATTCTGCTCTGCTGGCATGCCCAGTCTGATACTTAGAGCAGAAAATGAGGAATGCTTTAGATGGTCATGACGAGAAGCAATTTACAGGACAAAGGGATTAGACGGCAGGAAACTCCTACTCTTGTGGGTAAAAGACAACATTTGTCTGTAAGAGTTTTAAAATGGGTACTATTTTCAGCAGCAAATGATGCGAGCATGAGTTTACCATCATCATTTTAGAACACTGGGAAAGAGTAGGGTAGTGCCCTCTGCCCTGAGAGATCCCACTGACATTCACATGAGTACAAACAAGGCATGAATAACTGCTGAATATAGCCTGCTTCCAACATCACTCTCTTCCCTGCTCTGGTACCTTTCTGCTCACCTGAGAATATCAGAGCAGAAGTATTTCTGGAGATCCATTTCTAAAGCTGCATCCATGTCATTTATACCCCCCACATTCTAACCCTGAGTGCACACCTAATGCTACTACATCCTGCCCCCTCTTCTATTACTGAAGCTAAATAATGGCTTGTGGTTTATCTGGTGATAGCTGTCAGATTTCAGAATAAAGAGGGAAAAAAAACACTTTTAGCACTGACTTGGAAGGGTAAAATACATGCTTGGGCATGATGAAGGCACACAGATCTCATAGACAGCAGCCTATTTTTCAGTGCTGCTTGGCCTAGAAGGTACCTAAATAAAGTGGTGTCCACATTGTAGTTTACAGAGTGCGAAGATATCTGAAACAAAAGGATGGTTTCTTCAAGCTGTGACACAATCCTGTTGTAAAGCATTTAATATTGTTTGCTTTCACCAGGATTTCTGGCTCTAACTTTGCCAAACCACAGCATCCTTGGCATAACAAAAAGTCTGCGCATGGGTATGGTCCCTTATTGACTTACTACATTTAGCAGAGCCAGAACTGGGAATACACACAAAGCATCTCTCATGAGTGTTTTCTTAGTCCTAAGACCAGGTGGGAGCTCCTGCAGCTTGTTAGGGAAGCTTCCCAGTTGCCCCATGCTCCTCTGCTGTCTAACCAGGGCAGAGTGCTCTGATGAGGAGAAAACCCCATGGGGTGAGTGGTAATAGGGCTTGCCAAAAGACAGGGCTAAAGCTGCAAACTTGGGTCTTCTCCAGCAGTATATGAAAATAAGAAAGCTATTTGCCTTTTCTCCTTGCACCGTATCTGCACAGTTTGGGCTTCAGAGGGTCCCTGACACATCCGTGCAAGAAGAAAAATTAACTTGATTCTTAAGGATAGCTTCAGGATAATCTTTTGGTGATATATTCTGGAAAAGGAAGAGCACACACCCTTGAAATGTCAATCCTGCTGACACATTTAAGTCTCCTATGTCAGTAAAACCTGCTAAAGCCACTGTAATCTAACACAACATTCAGTTATACATCCTTGGTCCTCTTATTCTGCTTCATGAAATTGGAGGACAAGGTCTGCTGGTGGTTTTGCTTTGGTTTTCTTTGGACTATATATTAATTATCTGTGACTGACTGCATCACATCTGGAAATGCAATTAGCTTAATAAATTTGGGCTGTTCTCTGCAGACAGGTGCTAAGAAAGAAGTACTAAGAGGAGCTATTGGCTCTCTTGCATAGCAGCTGGCTGAATAGAGAGGGTTGAGGTTTCCTCTTGGAAGTGGACAGGCCTTTGAAGTCAGTGAAATAACTCTTCTGGTTTAGATTCAATTTTCAGTCAATTGCTGGTCAGATTAGCTGCAGGACTGCCAGTGTCTTACTGGTGAGAAGCTAAAGCAATTAGATGCCTGAAGCTTGTCATCTTGTTAACAGGCTTCTGGGTATGCCTGCAGCCCCCTTATTTGCAGAAGACTGTAAATCAAATGACATCTGTGAGTTATTTATAGGAAACCAGTGCAGGAGCTGTAACCTATATAAAATCAGCCGCTATTTTAGTTCACTGAGACACATTCTCCGAGATTCCTATGCTTCAGCCTGCTCCTGATTTCCAACATAAGGTCAAAGCTGACCCATGTTTCTGATTTTTGTCTTTTGTCCAGCTGTATTCTGAAGTGTTTCTACTATTCTGTGCTTGACCTCTGTTGGAGGCTCAGTCCTGGCCATGCCAGCTCTAAGAAACTGAAGGGTGCAGAAATAAGCAGGGGTCAGCAGACAGCCTTAGCACCCCATTAGTAGAGAGCTGCTGGCCAGCCTAGCAGAGCTAATATTCCTCAGGGTATGTTCACTGGCAGAGCTCATAAGGAAAGCACACAGGTACCGGGAAGGAAATTCAGGATCGTATCTGCTCAGTCAGCTGCAGAGATGGAAACACTGAGTAATAGCAACATTAACTGTGAGAAAGGAGCCGCATCTGCCCTGTCACTCATCAGACACATTTTTTCTGCTTGCTGAATTCATCCAAAGGTGTCATTATCCTATGGATCATGCCTGCTCCTTCTATCTCTGCAGCACCACCAAATCAAACCTTCTCACTTCCCCCCTGCAACACACAGGAACCCATCACACCAGTGCAGCTCTGTCTAGTCCAGTGTGACACCTTCTGGGTTAAGCCCACAGAATAAATACTGTAAATTCGATTTCTAATATTTATCTCTTTTCATAACTTCCCCCCCATTCTCACTTCATTTTCCCTTCCCCACTAAAAATTACCTGGAAAGAATTAATCTTGTAATCACAGATGTTTAAATTTGAGTTAAAACAAATCTAAAGAGCATGTAGAACTAAAAATGTGAATTGTGTCAGTCCCTTGGTCTTAATATGTATTAAAAGTATTCTATAAGAACAAGTATAATTTACTTCAGAGCTTAAAATTGATCAGATCAATGCATATCAAAACAGTGCATAAATGCTGAGATTATGGTAATTAATCACCTAAATGTATGTTTAAAGTGATGCTTGACAGAGAAGAGCAAAGGAATTCAAAACTAATCAGTAATCCACACAAAATGCACATCCATTTTAGCATAATTTCTGTAGATCTTTCATCATTCTTTACAAATACTAATAAAACAAATATGTTTTGACTCTGAAAAATAACCTTAAGGGCATATTGGGATCCATTTTTATTAGCACTTAGTTATTTCCAGGATAAATGTGTTTCTGTTATGCACACGAATATCCCAGATTGACACATCCATTCAGGGGTGCTAAACCGTGCTCTTTCTGACTGCTATATTGCTTCCAGTAAGAGGTTCTGTCACCAGTTCTTAATTAAGCCCACTGTTGACAAAGCTCAAGACAGATTAAACACAACACGTTCTCCATTGCTACAGTCATTACTCAGAGACATCAAGAATCAGAAGAAGCAGTTCCTACTTGTAGGTAGAAACTATTCATATTTTGATTTTGCAAAGGATTTAGGCTGTCGTGATCACCTTTGAACACCTCAACCATTGTCATCAATTTCTCATTTCTCATATATGTGTAGTTGAGAATTTGTATGTTTACTTTATGTGCTCATATAATTAAACGTATATATATTTGCTAGGAGTTTAACCTTCTTCTCTAATGAAGGTCTAGCCAATACATTGGATGGAGTCTAGAAACTAGTTTTACAAGGACATGTAGTGATAGGATAAGGGGTAATGCCTGTAAACTGAAAGACAAGAGATTTAGATGAGATATAAGAAAGAAGTTTTTACTGTGAGGGTGGTGGTTGGTGCCCTAAACAGGTTGCCCCATCCCTGGCAGTGCTCAAGGCCAGGCTGGAAGGGGCTTGAAGTAACCTGCTCTAGTGTGAGGTGTCCCTGCCCATGGCAGCGGGTTGGAACTGGATGAGCTTTAAGGTCCCTTCCAACCCAAACCAGTCTGGGATTCTATGATTCCATCCCAACACAGTTGTGAAGATGACTCTTCATAGTCATCAGGTAAAAGTACTTGAAAGTGTAAATGTTAAAATGTCCCTTAATGAAAACACAAACTACCTTCCACTTTGCTTAATGGTGGTTTTGTTTCTCATTGCATCTATTTCAAAATTCATCACTTTCTTCTTTTCCCTATAAATTGGTAACATTTAAACAACTAAAAACCCCCTTCCCCATATAGCTAGCTACCTTTTTTCCCAATGAAGACCACATAAAGCTGCTCACAACAATCTCTGTTAGTCCTATATTTTACGCTGTCATATCCTGTTTCTGTGGGTGAACTAGCTCCCACTTCAGTGCTTGCCAATGCTTTGGAATGACAGCTTTATTCACCCATCGCTGCAGCACTGCAGATAATCACATAAGCATCTCAGGACCACACCAGCTACTGACAGCTGCAGGGAGGGGGAGCTTGGGCAGGTTTTTGCTAAACAAAGGAAAATAATAATGCCCAATAAACATGGTTGGCCTGTCACCTGATCCATCCAGACCTGAAGGTGAGACTTGAGAGCCCTCTCACCATGTATAAAGCAATGAAAAACTAAACATCTAGTGCTAAAGAAAATACATTGAAGCCCGTTTTGTGTGTATGACAGCTAGCAGTTTGATGAACAAGGCTTTCATAGGGTGCCTTTAGCACCTGCAGCTATCCCTTTGGATTTCCTACTAGCTTCAAGAACAAGTTTATGCCCAGTGTCTGTGGCTTTTCTCCAGGCAATAACAACTTAAATTTTCCCCAGAGCCTCTAAAACTTTCCTCTTAGATCCAAAACACTGAGTCAGGAAGCAAGGCTTTAACACAGGCTGCGTAACAGATATTAACCAGATCTCTGTGTGTAAAAACAATTTGGCTCATGAATGCTGCTGTAACTACCATTACCCAAGTCTTGGAAAACAACTTTTATACAAACCAATTCAATCTATAAGAGCTCTAAGGTTCTTCCTGGCAAATAACAATAAGTTTTAAGTTTCTTTCTATAGCACATGCTTAAACCACAACACACACCATGCCAAGACGTCTGTGTCTTTAAAAAAAAAGCACCCTCTGCTTTCTACAGCAATACGGCAACAAATGTCCTGTAATGTAATGGCATGTATTTCTTCTGCCTGGGAAAAGAATGCCATGGTATCAACCCATCCAGGCTTGATCACCCACAAAAAAAGGAAGGAAAATTATCAGTTGATGGCAATATCAGTAGCTCAAATACGTATCACAGTGCTGCAAAAGAAAGAAATGTTTAAGATTCCAGCTGGCCAGAACTGAAGGTACACCATGTGCACCCATGCACAGACACAAATACCACCCATGCAACTTAGCTTAAGAGAATCGTGCTCACTATTTCTTTCAGGGCACAAAAAGTGCCTGAAGCACTGATAGTTTAGTTGCCTTGTGCTTGCAGTGGAATCCAAACCCCAGATTGAGGGGTTTATGGATGCTTAAAAGAGGTGAGTGTGGAAAGAGAAGCCAGCGACCTGCTACTGCCAAGCAGGAAGCTCTGCAGAGCACTGCAGTAGGAAATGCTGAACACAGGTCTGTACCTGACCTTCTCACTTTTCCCTAGTGCTTAAGAGCCAGCAGCAAGGCTACAGGGAAGCATCTTGAGCCACTTGCAATGCAGAACCCGTGGATTTCTCCTCCACAGAAGCTTCTGCAAAATTCAACGACAGATTTGAGAGGCCTGTGGTTTGCAAAAGGCTAGTCACAGGGAGTGACGACACATCCCAGTGCGAGAGACCAGGAATCAACTCCCTCCTAAATCTGAGAAGATTCAAACTAACAACTCCTGCTTCTTTGCAGGGTGCTCTCACTCCAGTCCATGTGTTACTGTGGGCAAGAGTGGAAAGCACTTGCCACCCCTTCTGCTGGAACTGGCATACTGTGGAGAAAAGAACAGGAGATTGATACGGTCAGAAGCAGAACATGGAGAACCAGGATGTGCAAAAGGGGAGGTTCTCCTTCCAGCTGTGGGTCATATTTATCCAGGTGCCATTCAGAAGTAAAATGCAACAACAAAAGTGAAGATGAAACCCCATGACTTCTCTATACTGATACAAACAAGGCTGAAAATTCCTTCTTTATAGGCTCTGAATGGTTTGTAGGCAAGAAAATACAGGCCCTGCCTCTGCTCCTGAAAACGATAGGAACTGACAACAGTAAAAATGCTTATACATATTGTTGTGATGATCCAAAAATCATTAGGAGTGCAAAGTCTAGTATTGCTTGGGGCTGTTACGTCTGTGGCTATTACAGATTTACGCTGGTCTTTTATCACTTTTAGTAAAGATATTTTCAAAATCACTGCAGATCATTTCATTAACAGGACAATGATGTCTTAAAATGAGGATATGCTTTTATTTCAGCAACAAGAAAAATCCTTTCTTTGTTATTTTAGTCCCTCCTAATAGTTCCTTTTCATCCTGAAGCATGGGAAAAATCCCCAGTGTGTTCTGAAGTTCAAGATTAAAATCACTTCTCACAAAGGCTAATTCTGCTTTAGCTTCCAGGTATCTTTTGAAAATGGTTTTCAAGAAATAATATCCACTGTAAATAGATCCATTTTTATAGGACACTTCATTCCTTTCAGTTTGCAAAATATTCTTACTTGGCATATAAAGCCTAATCTGAAATGCCCATTTCAAAATGGAAGACAGTCCATTAAAGGCATCCTTCTAGCTTGCAACATTAAGAAACATTCTTATGTGAAGATAGTGTTGACCACTGTCGAAAGGTGCAAAGCACAAAAGAAATGCCAGGCTGGCAAGAGAATATCACATCAGCCCTTCATGACCAGATACAACTGTTACAAGGATTAGAGGGTGCCAGGGAAAACTGCATTTCCCGAGCACAATTATGGTACTGTCGTTGAAATAAATGGAATCATTTCAATAAGATAAATTAGTTATCTTACCTTCTGCAGCAGGCAAAAGGGACAGGCTCATTTGAACGTTTTTCTGCAGCCAAAGGAAAGAAACCTACATCCACCGACTCCTTTCTCTCCTGAAATACACTTGACCCACAAACCTCCCTGTCTTTGCTACCCTTTTTTTTTTCCCTTTTAATTTGTGTTTGCTGCATGGCTGGCCACATCCACCTTTGTCATGTCTACAACAGTGATTTCCTTCCTACTCTGACTGAAGGAAGTCTCTTTCATATTCAAAGCAATGCAACACACACTGACAAGTGCATTAGGAAAACGTTCTAAGAGAAGGGGGGAAAAGGAGCTCTGAGGTAGATACACACACCAAGTGCTCACCTTTTTTTGTTCAACAACTCTAGAATTGTGTTAAATTAATAAATTGTATTCTACCAAACAGAAAGACAGACAATGTAAAGGTGCATGAGGATGGAGAGCCAGATGGTATAGGGAACTGAAGGTTTAAACAAGTACAGTAAAAATGGGTCAAACCCTACTGAGGCAAAGTCTTCTGACTGGGAGCTTTACCTGAATAAAAATGACAGGTCTGGCTCACTCAAGTCAGCAAAAGATCAACTTGCCCACAGAAAATAAGGACTACATCTTCTAACACAGGGCAGAACACAAGATTTCTACTACCATTAAGTACACTGAATGGACAACATTGATAGTTTGGGAAAAAGCAACATAATGTACTTGTGGTGAGATTATTTCCATAAGTTCCTTCTGTTCATCAACCAACTCTACTGTGAGTTCCAGCTTCAGAGCTGGACATAAACAAAAAGCTTCCAGCAGAGTGCATTAATGACTCAGCACATCACTTCTAACCATACTCCCCTTATAAACCTACACTTTTAGGATTTATAAAGGCAATCCACTCTGCAAACTGAAGAGCTGAATCAAATGCTGTCATGGAAAAGTCTCTTTTGACTAACATTAAAGGAAATTATGTGAATGATTTTAAATACTGTGGTATTGTGTAAATCATCTCCCAAACACTGACCTTTCAGTCCTTGCACTGTGGGGTAGCTAAGGAAGTGCTATTATATTAACTCAATTCTACATGCAAGGAAAGAGAGAATCAACGATGCTAAGTGACTTGCTGAGTCATATGCACAGCTGGGAACAGCACAGTCCAGTAGTTCATAATAACCTCGAGCTGTATACTGCTTTACCACCTTCTAGTGTTAATACAACTAGCAAAATGGTTTCCAGTTGCTTAGGGGCCAACCTACAACCTCCAGTCAATTAATCAATATGAGTACTTTATAAAATCCTGAAATAGATGCAAATAACACTGTGAATAGCAAGAGTCTGCAAAGCTCATCCTCAGCTACGGGTAATGGAAAAACCTTGACACCGGCCTGAAGCAGAAGAACAAGTCCTATATTGTGATCTGAAAAATCAAACAGCACACGCTGAACTAGTCAAGTGAATTATATACTTAAAAATAGTGGTAAAACTCTGGTAACAATTTAAAAGCCTTTGCTAATGCCCCACTTGCTTCCTTTTCAGTTAGTAGTTTTGATTGCCAGTACCTTGGGGTGATGAGTCCAGGATGTCTTGTACTGGTTTTTTAAACACACAATGGGCAGATAGGCTTTGTAAAAAAACCCCAACCAATCCATGAATAAAGTCTTTAGATTGGTTATTAACCACATCCAGTAGGGATTTCCAGATTTCCAGTACAGTGGACTGACAAATGTTGTTGTTAACACAGCCTGTAATTGCATTAGCTCACAAATGACTGCAGGATGGAACCTGCTTAATTGCAGCGTCCTGACAAACTGCAAGTCAGACTCTGTTAGCACATGAAACAGCAACCATCCACTTGCAACATGTATAGAGGCTCTGTGTTAAAATACCAACCAAGTTTGTGCAAGCAGATGATAAGAAATTATTTTCATGCACTTATGTAACAAACAAGAAAGAAAAAAATACTAAAAAAAAAAATCAGAGAAGGAAATAAATGGACACATAAAACTGCTATTGACATGGCAGAGTTCATCTGACAGCCCCCTGGAGATTCTGAACCCAAATCCTTCCCTCTTACCCACATGATACAGCTCAGCTTTAACATATTGCTCTCTCCTTGTCCCGATGGCCTTGATGCAGCAGTCTGCTCCTGAACAAAGCACTCACACACATGCTGACCACTGTGACAAGTTCACTTGGATTTAGGCCTCTGCTTAAGATTAAGCCAATGCTTAAGTTCTTTGCTAGAGGGGATTTTAGCAGGAGGAGATTCAGTGACCATGGGCTACTGAAACTGAACATTTGCTGTGCAGAGCTGAGTAGAAAAATGCTTTGTGAGACTAGAATTTGACTCCTGCACTCTCTGTACAGAACCCCCAATACACATAGGCATCGAAGCACAAATTACAGATCAAAGACCAAAGACATGATCCAACTCTGCATCTCCTTGCTTTCCATGCGTTAAGATTCCAAAAACAAAGCTAAAAAAAAACCAAACAAACAAATCCTAAGAAAAGAAAGGTGACCCACACTGAATCACCTTTCTGGTGACCACACTGGGACAACACACATCTTGACTCGTAGTGCATATAACAGATAAAAAGGTGAGCATCATCAGCCTTTTTTCTTTAATATGGATGTGCTTAACACATCCTGTCAGTTACCTCTGTGCCTATGTGTCTACCTCATCCATGCACTGCAGTTGGCTTGCAGATGGGGAGTTACTGCTGGAGAATGCCTTATCTTTTCACATGAAGGTGCTGAAAGTATCTCCATTTTTTGATTCCCCCATCCTTTAGATTCATGTCTCATCCCTCTGTTGACAGCTGTGCACTGCAACGTCCAGGAGACCCTTACCTTCCTCCAGAGCTCCAGTCTTTTCGGAAGCTGGCGATGGAGGTGGGGAAGGAGGCAGGTTGGCTGACTCTTCAACTGCTGGAAACCAAACAGTGAAAATGAGATACAGCAATTAATTCCAGGGAGACTGATGCTTGACACAAGCCAGCCTGTTCTGCCCAGCTGAGAGAATTACTCAATGGGGACTTGTGCCTAGTGGATTTTCAAATAGACCCTTTCAGAATACATGGATTATTAAAGTTACAATGAAAGGATTATATTTTTTTTTTCAAATGGTATGAATGCTTTTCAAAATTATGGCCAGAGAGTACAATACAAAAATCAAGTACAAAATAATCCTTTAAATTAGTACTGCCATTTAGAAAACCTTCAGTAACCCAAGGCAACAACAATAAAGTATCTGAGCATAAGAGATTTTATAAACTCCGGCTGACTATCAGAACCTGGCATCCCATCTCTTCAGTTTACCTGCAGTACATGAACAAAAACATTCTGCAAGCCTTTTTTTTCTCTTTTCCTTCTGCTGAGCTCAATGTTAATCACAGAATACATGCAAAGACTGCTTGTCTATATACAAGAGACATCAGCACAGGGAACTTGTGTGAGGCATGACATACTAGTGATTCAGCTGAGCAAAGCACAGTGAAATCTTAAATGTACTGAGATTGGGTTTTAGACTCATTTCCCATCATGAGACTAGATTCTGAAAACAAATATGTTTTTTCAATTGTTTCAATTCAAGTACAATTAAATCCTCAATAAATTGCTTCTCAAGTGAACTCAGCATAGCCTCTGCATCTGATTTCATACCAAGCACTTTGAGGATTTGTTTCTGTTTGAAACCAGATCCAATACTGGGGCTTAATCAGTGTTTTTTAAACAAAAAAACAACCAAACAACCAAAAGGGACAAACCTGTTTTAACAGATCTGTCTTATAAACAGCATCTCTCAACAGGCAGATCTCACTCAGTCTGAGATTCAGGACTTCTTCCCAAGTGTAGAACTACCAGTTTCAAAGCCCCAGCAGAATTTGCCAGGCCTCCTTCTATTGATTTCAGTGTGGTTTGGAAGTGATCCTTATATGACTTGTCCTTAAGACGTGCTGTCCAGGGACAGAGTATTTGTATCTTCATCACAATGCAATCCTACCTGCACTTATTTAAGACTCACTGACCACAGGAACGCCAACAGTTGCTAACTGAAGACATGCTTCTCACAGTACTTTTAAATCTAACCAGATGGAACTGAGCATCCATTCTACCTCACCCAGGCCCCAGCCAAGCAATCTGTGCTTACATGTGTATGAAGTGCTTTGCAGAACTGGGGTCTTTCAAGTAAAACTGTGTCTCTGTAAAGACTGGAATTACCAAGCAACACACCTCCCTGCTGCAGTTCAGAATTAGTTCAGTAAAGTAAGAGACCCTGGGGACCAAATGTGCAATGACTGTTCTAGATTACTCATTGACTTTAATTCACTCTCAAAGCAGGGTCCAGCCACTGTACCAAACAAAGTGCCTGTGGGGAAAATACCACAAGGTGTTATTTTGATTCAGTCACAACATACGTGCACTCAGCCGAAGTTATTCTGGGGCAGGCTTGCAAGACTTGCCAAGACCTGATCTACCTCAGGATGGAGCATGGCCTTTCTCTGGCCTTTGGTGTACGTGTTTTGAGCTACTGTGGAAGTTTTCTGGCAGGGAGGAAGCACAAATGGCAGTATACTTACTTTTTTATATCTATCCATCCATCCATCCATCCTTGTATTTCAGAAAGACATTTCACAAAGGAGCCAGCAGAAGGATGGGGCCACACCACGGACCAGTGCAATGGTACCATTCCCAGCCCAGATCACTGGCATTTGCTTCTACCATATATAACTCCCTCCCCCACGATCTCCCTTCACCCTGCCCCACTCCAAGTGCTGCTGGGTCTCACCAAACATGATGACCAAACCACTACCACCAGTTCCATTCATGGCTCTGCCACTCAGGTGTTAGAAACCAGGTGGAGAACTGCTGCTAGAGCAAAGAGTGAATGAGACAGTCACAAGGGCATGAAGAACTGAGGCAACAAGGATACCGCTATCATCATGTGGGTCCAGCAATTATCCAGTGGTGCTGCGGTTTACCCATGACCATAACCCATGTGTAGGTTCTGTAACTCTTTGTTTAATATACATACGTAGAACATTTGCAGACACGAGGATACTTTGAACATCCTTTGTCTCCTTTTACCTAAAGGTAGTGGTCCAGGCTGGTCTTTGTGCTGGGCTTCTTTTTCCTGTTCTCCTTTCAGGACTGCTACAGCTTCAGCTGTTACTACTTGTACTATCCTCGCAGACACTTCCTCTGTGGCAACAGCAAAGTCAGAAAAAACAAAGGAAAATATTGTCATGAGAACAATGTTTTAAGAATATAAAGATTAGCTTAAACAAAAAATGGAGGCTGACTTAAGCCATTTTTAAAAGGTAATCTATTTTTCTGACATATAAGCAAATCATTAAAAATGAAATAAAAGGACCAGGTATTCCAAAGACCCCAGTGGAAAATGCTGAGCATTTGTAAAAAAACAGGACTTCAGCCTTTACAGTAACATGCACAGAGCATCATTATTAAAAGTTCTTTCTGTTAGGGACAATGTGCAGCAACTGCAAAGTTTTAAGATGATGATTTGTCTAGAATTGTTTTTGCAGGTACTGTTTTGTAACAGGGGTGAAATGGCCAGCTGAGTAATGGGATTTCTTGACATTTAATACACGGAGTCAGCTGCATTCTTACATGTACTTTAGATGATATTTTCTCCTCATCAGTGCACAGTTAGTATGAATTAAAGGCACTTCCCCAACAGATACCTATGCAGATGAGGGACTCGGGAAAAAAAAGGGTTGAATAACATTTCTGTATGATTCAAATGTGTACTTTGTCCTTCTCATCCCTTTTAAGACTGCAACACAAAGCTTTATTTAAATAGTAGGTCTCAATATCATGCAGAGGGATTGAAGAGGATAACATCAGTTTGGTGGGATGGGCTCTCAGCCCCTGGTCTCTGGTCTCTGCTTGACCTGGGTGCCACAGGACTCATGCTTTGCTCTTCCCCACTGCCCTTAATATGTGGCATGCCCCACAGAGGCTGAGCAACCAGATGCTCTGCTCTGGTGGGCAGAGGATGGTGATGGGACCACTCTGGAGTTAATACTTCCAAACTGAGAAATGGTATCTCAACTCTAGACCCACTCAAAGGTGCAGTGAAACGTCATCAGGTACACTGCTGTATCTGGAAGTCACCGGAGGTTTCAGTTCAGGCACCTTTGATCTAGCAAATCAGGGACTTAAGGGTTGGTCCAACAAAACCATCTACAAAAGAATTCAGAGAAAAAGGGTTTTGTTTTCTTATCTGTGCATTAGCCCACTCTCCCTTACTCATTAATCAACATATTCCTCCCTCTCATAGCCAAATTCAGTGGAAATAACCCGCTTCATACTCCAGCTATTTCTGGGTGCTAGCTGACAGTTGTTTCAAGTGCAGGGTGCTGGGATCTGGCACAGCACTGAGCCCTGGGGAAGGCAACAGGCTGCCCAGCTGGGCACACACCTCAGAACAGAGCAAGGACTGGAGCACTGCTGCACCCCTCATATGGAGACTGAGGGTTTTAATGGCAGACAGCAACACTCCCTGCTCCTGCAGAGGAGACACTCACCAAGCCCCCATCAATCATCATCCCGAGGGCACAAATAAAAGCTCTCTGCACACCCATTACTGCATCCTTCAGGCAAGGACCAGCTGGGAAGGGAAGTATATTTAAATCAATGCCCTACATGTAACCTTACAGCAATCACCCTAATAGGGGACACTGCCTATTAGATTTGTAATGATGATTTCTTCTCATAATTAGTACAGGATTCCTTTGTACTTTTAATGTAAAGTTACTTCTCTTCATTTGTCCCTTAGAAAAGCTGATTTTTTTCCTCCCAAAAAGCATAGATGTGCGTTATTTGACTTTCAGAATCATGTTTGTCTAAAACCAAAATGACAGGTTAATCCTTCTTTTGCACAAATGGTGTAATGAGATATTTAAAAAACTCATCCACTGGCAAAGAACTGTCATAACTCTTGGTATTTATATCTTACAATTCACTTCCCTCCTGACTGGTCGCCAGGAAGGCAGGGACTACAATAAGTGTTATAGGCTGTGGCCAATAATAAGAGTAGATGGATGAATATGTCAGAATAACTACCAAGGAACAGCAACAACAAAAAGCTGATTTAAAAACCTGCTAGCCCAAGAATCCGTAAGTATAAACTTGCTCAGGATAAATGCAGACTAGAAAGCTGAAGATGCTGCTTTCCTGCTGTCAGGGGTGTGAAGTTCTGGCAGTCTTCTACGTTGCAGGAAATAACTCAACTGGTTTTGAGATGGCGTTCGATACATTTACGAAAGGGGCTATATATGACATAGAAACCTATATTAGCAGGAGACTGTGAATGGTAGCTGCAGTTCTCTGTCCCTCTATTCAGTAACATGCCCCTAGTATGAGGTGAAACTCCACTTTGTGCTTAAGTAGATCGAATTGAGCATCATAACCCCATAAATCAAGTCATGCATGTAGCTAGTCCTATGGGCCAAAGAACAAGGATATTGATTCAGAGCCCATCAATCTTCCCAGCTGCTGTTCAGGGGCCTGTACCTCGTTTTGGGGCAGATGGTGGCTTGTAACGCCAGCCCATGCAGCTGGCACACTGCGGCACCTTGCACAGGTGGGGCATGGGGTAGGACACAAACTGCTCTTCCATAAACCATACTTTGATACTTGCTATATCCCTGTTCACATTCTGCTTTCAGAAGGAATGAGTATTGCCCAGACAGCTTTGGTGAGCACAGAGCTTCAGAGTACCATGGCTCCAGCAGACCCCTCGCCAACTGCCACCAACACTCGATGCCTGCAGGATGTGACGTGGGACCCAAACTTCCATTAATCTACTGATCACAGCACTGCTGACAAAAGTAACATCATCCAGTCTGTACTGTTAGCTCAGATGAACAGATCAAGACCCAATTAGGAAGACAGGAGAATCAATTTGGTAAGCTTATTTTCACAGGAAAATGTTAAGAAAAGGCTCCAATTAATTTTTCAGATATAGAACATGCAAATCCATACCAGATTTAGTACCCTGGAGCATATCCAAAGGAAACCCACTCAGTCACCTGTTCCCCATCACCCCAGCTACTGCAACCCCCAGCAAGGTAAAACAAATCGCTACTAAAACTGGCCTCCTTTGTTACAGAATTTATAGTTGTGCACATCCAGCCTGGTGGCCTGGTGCAAATGTGCTCTCCAAGGCTGGGAGACTGTTCAGACCCTCTCAGCTCCCTTCCTGATATAATTTGCTTGGGACAAAGATTATGTTCCACAGGGAGATATGGCTGGGGGTAAAATGTTGCCTTATGAAAAATGGAAATTTCAATTTCAGGCTATGCAAAACAAGTAAATAAAAATACAAATGGCCTCTGGGGCTTGGGTGTCTTTTTGGTTTGTTGGGTTTTCTCCCTCTTTATTCTTTTCTTCATTTTAATCAAGAAAGGTTCACTTCTGAGCACTCTTTTGATGGATATTTTGGGTGACATAGGAGGCACAGGCAGCTCGCCAGAAGAGGAGTGCTTTTGCTATACATGACTGCTGCAAAAGGACAGACATTTTTGTACTAATGGACACTATAAATAGCAGATCCAACGGGTAAGTCAAATCCTCACAGGGCAGCTATTGAGACTTTTCATAGTTTCCTTATGGTTCAGTTAAAGTTCAAGGAAGCCTAATGATAAAGAACAAAAAAAGAAAAAGCAGAGTTAGCCAGCCTGGAATCCAGGCAAATTCTTCATGGCCTAAATGCTCTGGATTCAGTAGATAGTTTTGCTTGTAGAGATCTATTTTCTCTCTCTTTAAGCAGGTAGACATTCTCTAACTGTACTTTGTGCCACAAAAATGGCACTAACAAATGAGAAACAACATCAAATACACGTTTCTTAAAGGCAACAGGATCTTAGCTTCACACAAGGCAATGTAGAATGGCAACGTGGTTTTCCTTTGCATTTTGCAGTGAGTAAAATGCTGCTCCGTTTTTACCAAGATGTCAACTGCTCATGATGCAGGACACATACTGAGTGTCCCAGTTTGATTTTAGGCAATGCAGTACCCAAAAGTACAGGTGTCCCTCGAATATGATGTCCATAAGGAGAAGAGACATTGTGAAAGATCCTCAGCAGGAGCTTTCAAAAGCCCCTGACCACAAGCAGGCTGAGCTGAGAGGCCAGGAGCTCACATGCAGGGACAATGATTCTGCTGCTCCCTTAAAGGTTCTCTCTTCAAACCAAGCTCTGACGGGGCTGTCAGGTCAAGTCTGCCCAGTTGGTACGGGTGCCACGGCTGCTGTGTGGCAGAAACAGAGGACTTTTCCCTGCTGAGGGCCGGCCCCTGTCCTTGCCACTACACTAATTTAAACCAAAGTTAAAACACCAATGAGGAAGCACTCTCTGCTTCTTGCTTTGGAAGTCAGCCCAATTCTCCTACAAACCCCAGCCTGCAGCATATCAAATCAGGGCATCAGGAATCTCCCTGCCCCACAGGTAACTCAGAGACATAAACCCTTTCAGAGCACTGGGATGCACAGGGGATGCTGAACTAGCTGCTGACTGTATGGGGAGCCACAGCCTCTCCTCCCTGTTTGGTTTAGAAAGCCTGGTACCTCAAAAGCTGCTGCCTTCCTCATAAGCACACTCAAGGGCACAACAGCTGCTCAATCCCCAGCCCAGCCCTGGCACTGGTCTGAACTGCAGCAGGCATCATCCAGACACCTGAGGACCCCTTCACCTACAGAGACTCAACTGAGGACTGTTCAACCAAAGCACAGGTACAGCAGAGGGAAGGATCTGGGATCAGAGCAAGGCCCAGATGTCATTGCAAAGCCCTCCTTCATTTTTTATTAATGCTGCTGCAGTTTTCAATGGACTGCAGATGTCTCCACTGGCACCTGAGTCCACTACCTCCAGTACTTTCATTTCCCAGGAAGCCTTTCCAGTCCATTAAGTTTTCTAACAGACAGGTTTACCTGCCCCAGAGACAGATGTACAGATGGTGGCAAAAGATGTCTGAGCTTTCACCAAGTATCTCTAGAAAATTGTTAGTAATAATTGGCAACTGTAAAGACAAGAGCAAAAGTTAGATCTGTGACACACCTCTGCAGTCACGTGTGGTGTCTACTTCTTTTGTGCCTTTTCAAATGGTTTTCCTTCAGCCTTGGGCACTTCTTCTCTCCCAACTTACGATGACCTCAGGCTCAATCCATTGAGGTGAACCTGCTCAGGCTCAGATATTTGCCTCTGACAGCCCTTGTCCAGCAGCACCTTTTATCTTCTTCCCTCTCTCCCCACCCCTCTATGCAACACTTGTATTATTATTCTGAGGATTGTTTTTGACAGGAGAAGCGTCCTGTGGGCAGCACTCACAGCATCTCCCCGCCTGACAGGGACGTGACCCGGCACTGCCGCCAGAGGAACAGGCTGGTACAGCTCGCCCTGGGGAACAGACGGCTCATCACCTCACATGACAGTGTCAGTCATGGCTCAGGCTGGAGTTGCCCCGGTCAGACAGAGTGTGTCCCCAGCTCTTCTCCTTCCCTGCCTGTAGCTGCCTGTGTACTACCATTCAGCCACTTCACTTGGGTCACCTATCTATTGCTTCTTCCCACTTGCAAACCCATTTCACAGCAACAGGGAAAGCTCCTCCTGAAAAGAAAAAGCCTTTCACATCCCCACGATTTCACCAGGACACTCTTCCCAGACCGGGGCAGCATCATGCCTCGCTCCTCCTAGCAACAACTCTATCTGGTACCACTACAATGGCAGCAGATCTTCCATTTGCCGTACCCATGGAAGATGCCATCTGGTCTCTGCAGAGCAGAACTTGTTTAAGGCATAAACAAAGTTTACAGTGCACAGCATAGCAAATGCTCCAGGAGAAAACCGAAGAAAAAGAATGACAGGAAGAAGAGAAAGAGAAGAAGAGACTAAAAACTCTGTCAGAACATCACACGCATTCAGTGTCACCTCAGACATCTACCAAGAAAATGAACAGTGAGCTCGGTTAAAGCAAACAGTAATTAATGCTTCCTGGAGCACTGAGGCTAAAACAGGGATAAAGAAAGATGCAAACAGATGGAAAGGATAAAATAATATGTTTCATTAATTTTGCTGCATTTTAGGGAAGAAACACAGGCAGAGCACAGAAAAAGGCTTAGCTACATGTGTGCTTGCAGAATTGGGAAAACAAAGCAATTTCAGTCAAAATGCGCCTGTCAAAGTCCTCCGTGGGGTGCAGAGCAGTTTCCAAGGTAACCAGCACTAATTGTTGGCACAGTGGAATCCAGTCAACAACAAAAGCACACAGCAACCTGCACTGCTTAGCGAGGCAACACACCCAAATACAGTCCTGCACAAAGGAAAGAAACAAAGCAGCTACTTGTGATCTTTGCCAATTTGAAAAGCGAACAGGACCTATAGATTTCCCCCCACAAGCAACTGCAACTGCAAGGGCAGCAGGACTCCAAACCCAATAGCTATTCCATTTGTTCAGAGGCATTAGCCAGACCCCTAAGGACAGGTCCTGAAGTCACGCTCGGCTCTCTTGGAAGCAGGTGGATGACTCTTGTTGCAGTAAAGACTGCTGAAATGCTGGGGAAAAAAGACCTGGGCTTCACTCAGTGACATTTCTAATGGAAAAACCAAAGACACATCTTGGACTTTATCGCTGGGATCACGGCAACTCTAAATACTGCCTTTTGCACTTCGATTAAAAGCAAAATGCACAGCAGCAATCAAAGCAGTATGAATAAGTTACATAAAACCCAAATAATGCCAACAGATTAGTGCTTGCGATTGAAGAAAAGCAGTAACACAGCTTTACAGAATTCAAATATTTGCTCTCAAATGGCTTTCGTGAGTGTAAATATTTTGTTGTAAGTAGGTCCTTGATCTGGATGCTGGCAACATCAACAGTAATTGGCAGGGGGGTATGAAGGCAAATAATGGGAACATCAGCTTTTAAATTAAATGAAACCACAACACAAGTGACAACTATCATTTCCCTAATAAACTCGTTGACTTTAAGCTACTGTAGCATCAACGAGGATAGTGACAGATTAATTTAATCACCAGGATTTACCAGCTAACCAACTGACCAGGTCAGAAAAGGCTTGTGTTTGGGGAAAGAGTGTTGATTGTTCAATGCATTGAATCCCACAGGTATGAACATTCAGACTACCTGTGGGGAAAGATGCATGGCAGTAGCTGAGAAGAGCATGTCCAGGGGAGCTGCAGCTGGATACCTGACAGCAGCTTCACACCCTGGTGAGCCCCCAGCAGACAGCTTACACCTCTGTGTTTTGGGGTACTTCAGGTATTCAACAGCTCCTCCTACCTTCTCCTTAAACTCTGGATCACCATTATCCAGCCCCTTAACATATCTGCTTTACAGAAACGTAAACCTGGTGCACAACTGGTGTCCTGGCTGCAGCTGAGCTGTGTCTCACCGGCTGTGCTCTGGTACAAAGCACAGGCTGGTAGGTGCCTTTCCCTGCCCCTCTGCAGCACTCGGGGAAGCAGCACCTCCAGCTGCCTGCCCTTGAACAGCCTCCACATGTTCTGCTCTGCCTGTACTTCAGCTCCACTGCCCTGCCTGCATTTTCCTGATCACCTTCTTCAGCGAGAGAACTGAACAGGTAAGTCCAAATCTCTCAGGCATACAAGTGGCAAAATCCAGGGGGACTTGTGCTAGGAGCCAGGTGCAATTCTGGAAGCTGGAGTGAGCCCCCTTCTCCAGCTCCCAGCGCACGTTCATTAGGCAGAGGCCTCTGCCACACTGTCTGGCAGCTGTAAAACAAACCACCAAGGGATCAGTCCCCACCCTTGAAATACGAAAGTCTGTTAAAAAGGAGTCATACAAATGTCAGTGCAATAAAGCAATGCTTTAAAAATAAGCCCTCATTACTGCAAATACTTGCTCCCTGTGCATCCCCTGAGTCGCATCTTCTTAAGTCTGGAACAAAATATTTACTGCCGTCAGCACTTCCCAGCCAAGTCAGAGGTGGGAAAAGCTAATCAGCTCTGTCTGATGCATTGGCAACACAATTTACAGCTAACACGCAGCACTGAAGCAGACACCATGAGACCCTCAGCCAGATCAGTTAAAAACATCACTTGCACATATGAAGCAGCTCTATCTCTCTTTCATTAAAACATGAACAGCTCAGTACTCATGCAGAAGAAACCACTTCAGCTTCAAAGCAAAGAGCTGGCTATTTAATCCTTTAAGTGTGAGTAAATATATGTAACAGGTAACTCACTTTTAAATCAATATTTGTTTTGAACTTCAGTACAAGTTAGAATTTTAAGCAAACAGACTTTTAAGAATGGCCATAGAAGTCCATGGAGCTTCAGCCACCTACAGCAGGAGGTGACATATTCCTTAAACTTCACTTTGAGCTCCTTTTGAGCTGATACTGAACGCTTTTTACAGTGTTTTCTGTGATCTTTTATAAAAAGAATTCGAAGTATGCTATACAAACTCTGCTGAATGTGAGTTTAAAATTAACCTGGGCACGCATTGTGTGGCATTTCTAGTCGTGCCTGGTCAGAAGGACTGAAGATCATTCTGTCAATGCAACACAATGCTGATTTATCCCATCAGGGGATACAGTAACACCTAAAATGCAGCAGTACTGTGCCCTGTTCACCTCGGGGCTCACACTGCCAGTCCAAGCCTGATTCCCCAGTTAATTCTGCAATGCAGCAAGAGCTGCAGGGCTCATCTCACCCCCACCCTGCTTCCCAGCCTAGCCCCACACCTGTACCAAGATGGATGTCCTTCTGTTGACTGTGAAGAACATTGTTGTGTACTCACTGATGCGGGTGTGCAAGTGCTCCTGCAGACAGGTGTCACATACAAACCAAGCTCCGCAGAGGTGGTGGTGGGGATGGATTTCCAGAGCAGTCCTCAGCCCTGCTCAGCAGTTCTGCCATCTCTCCCCCTCTTCCAGCACTACCTGCTCCCATCCATGGACTGCCCACCCTTGGAGACTGCAGGCTCACAACTCCCAGTGTGCAAAGTGATTAGGAAAGGGAGATGTGAGAGATGGACATCAAAGCCCTCAGTGCATCTTCTGAACTACCTCTGACACAGCTGCCTTCTCTGGGCGCTTAAACACCTACAAGCTTCTGCAGCCACAGTGCTGGGGACATCTGGGTGCTGTGTGGAGAGCCAAGATCAGGGCTTGGGTCACTGCAGCCACTGGGAGAGGTCTGCATCTGCATCCAGAGGGAGAGCTCTCAAGCGTACTGAAAGTGAGAAGCAGCAGTGAAGGTCAAGGTTGCAGAGGAGGTACACTGGATGGCTGGGATAAAGCTGGGAGTACACAGGGAGAACAAGGAGGGTGGGGGAGCTAAAAGCAACCTAGGTGAGAAAAGAGGAAAAGAAGGAAGAGCTGACAGAGCAGTTGTTGAGAAGGATAATATATGCTTCATCCCTGGAAGTGCTCAAGGTTAGACAGGGCTTTGAGCAATGTGGTCTTGTGGAAAGTGTCCCTGCCTGTGGCAGGGTTTGGAACTGGATGAGCTTTAAGGTCCCTTTCAACCCAAATCAGTCTGTGATACTATATTCTTAAACAGAGAGAAAAGATGACAGCAAAAGGAAAGAGAAAGGAACTCATGGACATTAACAGCTATGGATTAGCTCCTTTTACAGCTCACCAACAACCTGTACAGGCTGTATTACCCTGGATTTGGCACATACCCTAAATCTGAGGTAAAAAGCAAGGGTCACAGCTGAAGCCTTTTCCTTCTCTCATATGTGGTACAAGGCTATGGATGAAAACAGTTTGGGTATGTCAGCAAGACTGCCACATTTATGCAGCACTGTCAGCTCATACATTAATAAAGAAGAGCAGAAGTAGCTGTCTCGCCAGATGCACGGGCTGCATGGATGGAGGACCAGACTGTACCTTATTTTATCATAACTGCCACAATCTATATGAGTTGCTGAGAGCTTTACCGAACTGATCATACATCACTACAAATTAGTCTCAAGGAAAGAAATAGGAATAAAAGAAGTGAAATACCTGAGGTTCATTTTCCCCTCTCAAAATATACAGTGCCTTCAACTGAAACTGATTTCCATGAAGTATTCAATCGACTCAGTCCCGAGTGAAAATGACTCTCTGGGAAGCAGCTAACAGGTTTTCCTGCCTTGGAGTTAATGATATCTCACAGTTCTTTCCCATATATTGCTTGCAAACTAAAATTCAAGTACTAAAGCTTTGACCAGGTACTTTCCACACAGAGGGGAAAGGCTCACTCGCATGATCTAATGTACACAGATGGGGGGGCCTTGTGTGTCCTGCACTTTCTGTATGTCATGAAGAATGCCCAATAAAAACAGCCCCCCAAAACCCAACCAAGACTGCATTTCTAAACCATCACCTCAGAATGGGTTTTCCAAGCACCACTGCCTCTGTTTGGCAGTTGCTCTGTGAAACAGCACAGAAAAGAGGGATGTTCTGCTCAGCACCTCCCAAGGAATGAATGGCAGAGTCCACACCAGCAGGCAGCCCCCTCACTTGGAGTCTTGCCTTTGAATTTCCAGATCAACCTTCTCACAGCGGGTACAGACAGGCACTGGATCATCAGTGCTCATCTGCCAGCTAATGCCAGCTGCTTTATGCTGATCTCCATCCTTCAGCTGGCAAAGGCAAGCAACCCTGTATTAATTATCATTATAAGGATTTCACTTAAAGTGAGCAGTTAATCTACCAGTAGCAACTCAACAAAACAGAAAAACCCAAACCAAAACACCACGTTTTGCTGTCCTCAGGACATGAATATAGCATGAGAAGAGACATTTTCTTGCCCTATAGAGTGTCCTCAGAGACTGAACCAGCAGGAAAGACAAAGACAGGGGTTTGTCTGTGGCTTCTAATCTTTTCTTGGAGTTCCTCACTCAAACTGAAACCCAGATTGCCTTTGCTTTCCAATTTTAATACAGAGTAGCTCATCAGGGTTAGCTGAACCAAGAAATTTGCATATATATAAAATACACATGTACTGTGCACCATAAATACACCCCAAAGTAGTATTTCCTTTTCATTTCCATTAAAGTTGTGCCCTGGTGAGGACAGCAAAGCTCTCCCAGTCTCCCTCCCCACCTACCCTGCCTCCCTTAACCTTGAGAAACAAGGAAAGGAGGAAGAAAAATGAAATCCTGCTTTCCTTTGTCAGACAGGCTGTCTGCGGCGCAGGGCCACTCCGGAGAGGCTGTGCACTCTGAATGCTAACTAAGCTCGCAGGCTACACACGTTCTCTCAGTGGAGCTTATGAAGAGATCTTGCTCCGTGCAGGGATGTGTTGTCATGGCAACAGGGAAAAAGGAGTCAGCAGCGCCTGGCACTCCGTGCAGGAGCACCAGACGGGTTTTGTAAGTGATCTGATGGTACCTTCCTCCTCTCCACCACAGGTTAACCCGCACCCGGTGGTGTGTGGAAGGGCACATGTCCAGCTGGACACCCTAGGGGACAGCAGCAGGCAGCTGTGCCTTGTGCTGGGCTGACTGGTTAGCCATGGCTGGCAAGTGCACCAAGCCACACATGTGGACTTCTGCATGGAAGAGGGCAGGAAGGGATCTGTGAAGCACAAGGGTGAGCGGGTGAATGACCGCACCTCCACGCTCCTCTACTCCACAGCGTGTCAGCTCCATCCCTGGGAGCTGACAACTGCCTATGCACAGGGCGAGAGGCCAGGAGATGAGTCAAGCCATGCTCACCAGCACATCCCGGGCTGCCACCTAAGAACTTGTTGCTCCCCTCTCAAGGTGACTTTGGAGGAGAAGTTGCCATTTCAGCTCTGCCTGAAACAAGAGCAGCTGTGTGTCTGTAAAACAAGGCTCTGTTGTTTGGTAACGAACCTTCCTCCAAATCTTCCTGCCCTCAGATCAAAACTGGAGTTGAAGATTATATGCTGGCGCAGAACTCAGCGGTACCACCTTCCAGCTGCAATCACAAAGACCTCTTCCTGTTGCCAAATACTGCCCAGTGCTCCTGCATGTCCTTCATGCTGCCATCCTGGGGATGGAGACAATGATGACATCCCTTCAGACATAAGACAGAATCGCTGCTGAAGTCCTCTATCTACACCTCCCAGCATGGGGCAAAGCTGAGCCAAGTCTAGAGGGCAGGGGCCTGCAAAGAGACATCACACAACTGTGCACAGGTCAGGAACCACCCAGGTTCCTTCTGGCTTTTAAGAGCCTTCTATACTTGATATTATTCATAACTGTACAAGTTGTCTCCTACCATACGCTGGAAAGGACTCCAGCACAACAGGCCACAATTTAGAACGTGGCCTCTGAACACAACTGCCACACCAGTCACTGAGCTAACGCCACTGCTGGAGGGTCAAGATCTGGCGCATGGAAACAGCAGTCTGCACTGACAGACCCCATCAGAGCAGGCAACCAAACGCGGGTGATGGGGAGGATCGGCAGAGGTGAACAGACAAAGAGCAAATTTTTCTCCACAAAAAGGGGAGCCAAAAAGCAAAACTTTAACAGCCAGGATGTGTTCTGTATCTGACAGGATATTCATCCTTCAGCAGTGACAGCTATCCCAGCTACAGCAGCCCCCCAGAAACGGCTGCAGATGTTTTCAAAAGGCAACATCCACGGTGTACACTCTGAAGTACCAGTATGGCTAGAACAACATGTTATGAAAGATATTTCCTCCATCTCCTGGCCTTACTGCTCCTTGTTGCATCTCCGAGGCTGTGATTGATTATGTTTTCCGGGAATGCTGACGGCACCAAGTGAGCGCTGGTTGCCAGGCCAACACACTCATAAGGTGTTTTGCTCTTACTCCTTAAGGAAG
This sequence comes from Coracopsis vasa, assembly GCA_026283785.1. Lineage (NCBI taxonomy): Eukaryota > Metazoa > Chordata > Aves > Psittaciformes > Psittacidae > Coracopsis > Coracopsis vasa. The sequence continues at coordinate 6,892 of JANHGB010018713.1, read as the reverse complement.
CACAGCTGCTTATGCAATTCCCTCTTACGATGCTCATACTGAAACAAAAAAACCACCAAAGTGAACCAAATCTCCAACAGGGAGCCCAAAGGAAATGGCTGGCTGATGCTTTGTCTTGGCCAAATTCAATGCTGATGTGGCACGATGCAACAGTTGACTCTAATGGTGTTCCTGCACCTGGTTTGAGATACCACTTTCAAAAGCAAATCTGAGCCACACACTTGACAATTTCAGAGGAGCTTTAGGGATAAAAGAGACTGATGGCTGAGCTTCCCTTGGTGTCTGGCTCCCAGCCACGGCAGTTAGCACCTGCACACTGAGTTATCTCACCCCACTCCTTTTCAGGCAATAACTTTTCAGGCACTGCCCAAAACTGTGTCAAACCCTCCAGCTCCTACCAACACATGTCAATCACAAACTGATTTCTGAAGTCCCAAGAGGAGGTGGGACAGCAGAGCCAGCCCCTTACAGAGGTTACAGTCAGACAAAATGGGATGCGGTACTGGATTTAGTGACCCACAGTGCCAGCCACAGAAAAACCTGCAGAGCCTGGTCTCTACAGCAGTTACTGAATATTGAGAGTCAGGGAGAGGGCAGCTGGGGGTTGGAGACATGTGGGAAAGATGGGATTTCTGTGGCTTCACTCCTGGTCCTGTGCAGATGAGCAACTGAGAGAGGGACCTCTACAGCAAGCTTAGCAGAGAATGGTAAAAAAGACATTTTCTACAAGTGCTGTTGTCAGCAACGTAATTTGAACATGTCTAAAATATCCCAATTAGGTGTCCCAGAAATGACACTTGTATGACTCTTAACACGGAGAAGGAAAGTGCACAGTAATTACTGTCACATCTCCTGGGCAAAGGCAGGGAGATCAAAATGCCCAATTAACAGCTTCTTTCCCATGGGAGCCATCAATGACATGGTTAAGATGCATTCTGCCACCTTTGTAAACCAAACAACTGAATCAGGACAAACCCAGTGATCAAATTCGCCTTTGATTGTCATCGAGTTTGCATCCTTCTGTGCACTTTGTTGGTGGTGCTTGAAACACGCAGCTAGTTGGAAAGGCACCTCTGAGAACAAGGCTGGGAGGCTCCTTTGGGAAAGGGGCGTTCAGAGAGTTTGGGGGGTACTTTGGTAACTCCAGCAGGGCTTGGGCAGCAGCAGGACAGCCAGTGCAAACAGCCAAATGAAAAGGAAAGCTCTGACAAAGCAATCTTGTTGGAGAGAAAGACTAAAAAGGGCTCTGTACAAAGAAGGCCTGTTCGTATGTTTACTGGCAGTGCCACTGGGGTATTATCACTTGTATAGCAAGAAAGAGGGAAAAAGGAAAAGATCAAATGAGATGTGTGCCCAGAGAATGACTCAGTGCAGTTTCAGCCTGAAGAGGCTGCAACCCTGTCCCAGCACAACCCCCCATCTTGGCTCCAGCCCTACCCCTCATGGGCTGAGGGCCCTGAGCCGGCAGAACGCAGCGCCACAGTGACTTGCCAACAGTGCAGAGGTGGTGAGGGCTGTGAACAAGGTTCTCTTCGCTTGGAGACTGGTTACTACAAGGCAAGGCTATGGAACTTAATGGGATATAGACTGCTTCCTTGACACGCTGCCAGGCAGCTAAAACAAGCACAATCCTCGTGTTCCATGTTTGGCTTTGTTTTTGCCAACCTAAAGGGACTCCCCACCTCTGCTCAAGTATTACTGGCTATGCCAGGGCAGTCCTTCAGGCTAACATTCCCTGCAGCTTATTGAAATGCACTTATTTAAAGAGTAGTTGGTCACAGGAATAGATATGATGCAGATGCCCATGCATAGGTCCACTGAACAAAGCCTAAAACAAATGGCTGAATCAGTATAAACTACATTCAAGGCTGTAACATGATTTGCCCCTTCCCACTTTTCTCTTTGGCTGTTTCCTGCAGACTGTGCTATTCCTACTGTCTGAATCCCCTCCTCTCTGAGGTAATATCTGCCATCATGCAAAAGCTGAGAACTTCTGGATGAACAGATAAAACTGAACCTCTTTCTATTGTCCTTCAATTTCTCCTTTTTTTCCCTCCCACTTCCTGACCCATCTTTGCTCCCTCATCATTTTCATCTCACCAGCTCTTGGCCCTTTGCCTCTCCAAGCTCTCCCACTGCTGGATCTGTTCCCCCACCATTCCCTCAGCCCGTTACTCCTCAGCTTAATACTGCCACTCTCATTCAGCTGCCACAGGCCCCCCTCCTCAGCCACCTTTCCAGTGCCTCAAGAGCTCTGAAAGCACGGCAGGAGCACTCAGCCTGCAGCCAGTTCAGTGTGCGGTGTCAGGAAGTCTGCTATGATTCTCTGGCAGCCTCTTTGCATCCCACATGGTTTGGGTACCCTGCCAGTTAATGAAGGGGTCTGCATGTCACTGGCAGGGCGTGTTACTGTCCTTAACACTGAGTGACACCAGGACAGTCACTGTCCTGAGGCTCTACTAATAGGATTTCAGGAAATGCTTTCCCTTTGTCTGTCACAAAAATAACTCATCAAGTAACTGTGTGGGTAATCCAAGCCCCCTCTGATTATAAAACCGAATTTGGCACATAATGAAGAAAGCACTCAATCAGTTGAGTCACTGTACATAACAACATACTATAGAAGATGCTTCACAATGCATCTAACCACCTTTACCCTGTTCATATAAATTTGACAGGTTAGTCATTATATTATAGGAAAAGATTAAAAGAAAAAATAGATGAATTTTAAGTGTAAAAAACCCAAACCTTTGCAGCTTGATGTTCCTTGCAAGTCAAACACGCTGGGCTGTGCTCAACTGCTGGTTCCCAGAGAACACTGCAGCACATCTGTACTGCTCCTCAGCGCTTCCTCCCTCCTCCCAGCGAGCTGACCACGGCTTTTCAGTAAGCTTCATTCTGCCACTCTCATCCTTCATGACAACACATCCTTCATCAAACACATCCTGAGCTCTACCACAGGCTCCAATGGGAAGCTTCCCACATCAGCCCGCTTCAGAGCGAGTTTCTGAAGGTTACTCTATCACGCCTACTTTGCAGCAAGTGTCTCACATGACGTAAAAATGCTTGGTTTGACAAGAGCTACAGATCTCATCCTCCACTCCTAATACTTCCAAAATCCTCACC
>JANHGB010018711.1:0-39189 GCA_026283785.1 Coracopsis vasa | reverse complement strand
CTGGAAGGCTGCTATGAGGTCTCCACGCAGCCTTCTCTTCTCCAGACTGAACAGCCCCAACTTTCTCAGCCTATCTTTTCTCAGCCTATCCTGTTGAAAGGTTTCAAAGCTTCTGGCTGGAAATTCTTGACAAATTTCAATAAAGGCTGTGAGAATTGCACACAACATTGTGTATATTGATAGAAAATATTTAAATAACAAAATAAACTGCCTGGGTTTTTGTATGCTTCCTTCAGGACAGGGCTGATGGACTGTCAGGAGAAAGCATCCTAGAGGCTGTGTGGCATTATACTCCAAAGAAATGATGTATGTAAAAAAACTCCAACATTGAAGGGATACACTTTTCCATCTGCAATTTTTTCCTTAAGGTTTTTTACACCTTCCATTTCATGCTTCATATTATATTTTGACAGAATAATCCAATTCTATTAGCTTGCTTTGGATGTTCCTGAACTAAGCAAGCAAACATGAATTTAAGGAAGTGAATGAGCTATAATTTACTACAACATCAGCAAGCTAATTGAAGGTGCAATAATGCAGTGATCACTCTGAAATCACAATTAAGACAAACATGGATTCAAATTATCAAATTATCTTAATATGATATATGAACAAACAGAATGATGAAACTGTGACTATATGAAACATCCCTGTGGAGATTATAGAAAGAAGTCAGGTTCCTTCTAATCCATGAGAGCATTTTAGAGATAGGTTAGGTGCAGATGTAAGCATCTGCAGCCTGTAAACATCTTCTATGGTAGAGTCTGCTTTAGACTTCAAATCTTGCCAAAGGGAGCCACTTAGAGCAGGTAATAAAGTCTACTGGTTTACAAGGATTTTTCAACACCTGGGTTAGATTCACAGGTTAGGTATTGTGATAGTCAAAATCTGCAGCGAGGACTTAAAATCTTCATTTAAATACTATAAACTTCTAAGGTAACCCCTGGGAATAATGACATTGCTCAGTTGGACTCGCTGCCATCAGCACTAAACAGAGTCTGTTTAAAACTATCAAACTGAAAACTCTTAACCTTTTCCCTTTTCAAGATGAGGAAAGCTAGCTTCGGTTTTGTCTAAACCATGTTTGCCCATTTTACAGGACAATCACGCCACCACAGAAACACATTAGACTTGTCAGAAACAACCCCCACCCCTATCTGTACTGCCTATTTTTACATTTGCCTATATTTAAGCGCTTGCAAACGCAGTGTACTGCAATTCAGTTCAACTTCTTCATTATTTATTTTTACATCTTTTGCATATTTTCCAAGAGAAATGTCATCCTTGCCTTCTGCACCATGAATAGAGTAGCTACTTATCTACCAGTACTAACAGCTTGTTAATAGAGTTGATGAGCTACTGCTCTTAGGTGAATTCTTTTGCTTCTGATTCCATTACTTTTAAACTTTCCTAGCTTACATCTAATTGCTGAATTGTTCATGAAAAAAATCATCTCCTCAGTACTAGCTGGATGTATGCACTCAGATAAGAACTGAAGAGATTGCTTACAAAAGGGTCTTTGCATGGGGTTTTGGGCAGGGGGGAGGAAGGGCTTGCTATATACTGCCTGCTAATACGCACAATGTTTCACTTTTGATGCTACCTCTTGGGAAATTTCGCTGGAGAAAATACTTCTTGCTCATTATTCTTTATTTTTTCATAGCTTCCTGCTAGCTAGAAACTGTTATCTTTCAGACTGCATTAAAGAACTGTTACTTTTTAGGCAGAAGGGAGAAAGTGTATTCCCAGACAAATAACCAGGGAAAACAATGAATACAGTCTTTCTTCTAAACCACCTCTGAATTACAAACCCAATTTATGAGTTTGAAAGCTGGGAATTTACCCTGACTATATACTGCATTTCATAGTAAATCACATGTTTATTATGTATTAACTTAGGTATTGTATATTCATTGATTTACAGTATTGTAGCAAATGACCTGCTGTATTCAAAGGACATTTCAAAAAATCACAGAAAACATTCCTGAGTCATGGAGCTTAAAATTTACTTTGTACCAAGTTCCAAACAAACAAATGTTATCAAGAAGTAAAGGTCTTCCAAGTACATTTATACTCAAGATGCTGAATCCACTGTGGTGGAAGATTTTCCTTATGAAGGCAACATAACAAATGTTTTATTTCTTGTCTGGTACAGGGCATCAATCTTATAAAATCTTAGAAGACCAGGGTAGTGGTCATCCAATACCAAGTGTTCTGTTTATTAATCATATATCTTCTCATTTCAGGGAGATGTTCACTTTCTGCGTCTCGTATGACAGGGTTATGGTAAAATACCCCAGCCACACAGTAACTATCAATCAATAGCCAGTGTTGACACAAAAGGGCTGTTTATTTCACAGGTCTTTTACAAGAACCCATCTCTCATACTGCCAATTGATAAGTTACATCTGCTTAAATATTTACTTATACTAGAATACAACCTTTTCTACCCTAAGTACATTTATAATGCAATTTAAAGATGTAATTCCTTACTCGAAGAGCTGCATTAACACAGACATGAGGAAAGCAGTCACCACTGATAAAACTGTCTACCAGATATAAAAAATATCACTTCACTGAAGGAAAAAGCTTCTCTGCATTTCATAACAACCATGTCCATAAATGCCTGTTACTGCCTCAAATTTATCTGTTCTTAGAGGCATTATTGCAACAATGGTTTTTAGACTCTAAATTCACCTCTAAGAATACCTGCATTAAAGGGGAGAGCTAACAAAATCAGAAATGTTTAAGCTCTGTATGAGAAAAGAACATTTCCTATCTAATGCTGAAGTAGGTACCTCATACAACTTGCACAAAGCACACAAGCTGATTAGAAGGACCTTTATGTCCATTTGCAAATGTAGGCACCACAGATCTGGTGGATATTTTTAAACACATTAGCACCTAACAGAAACAAACATTCCCAAAGTGACAGAGTAAACATATTTCAGATCATTTGATATAAACTCTGTGAGAGAGCAGGTTAAAGTGGAGAACCAAACCAGAAAAGAACAAACTGGCATCTTGCTTCAGGCAACTGATTAAGCATTATTTAATAAGAGCCAGAAACTAAATCAAACCAAAATGTATCAGGTAGTCATTGTCTTCAAGGACAACAGAAATTTGTGTTTACTTTCAATGAAAGAAAGGACTAAATCAATAAAATCTAGAAGAATATTTCTTCTTCAAAACAGTACTAAATAGAACAAGTGTATTAATATTCAGTGGACGCATTTTTTTGCAAAGAGAGAAAAATAAAGCAACCCCCAAAAAAACCCACTGCTACTTCTGTTTGGATTTCTGTGTAACCATCAAAGAGAAGAATAAACCTTCCCTTCCCTCCTCCCCCCTCCAGGCTTGATTTGGAATCATGCTCAAGTGCTTTATTTAGCTCTTGTGATATGCCTTGAATACAATGAGGTTAACAAGACAGTACAGACATGTAGGGACTATGAGGACTCTAAAAGGTAGAGGGGTAAAGTGATGCAAACTTTATTTTGCTGTCTCACTACACCATTGGCTCTAATTGCATTTCCTGCAAAAATGGTTAGAAAAGCCTGGGGATAAAATGGGAGCACATAAAAAAAAAACAGTTAATAAACTCAGTTTCTTCTACCTACAGCTCCAGGTTGATTCACTATATTGCAGCTCAATGAACTTAAATGGCCAACAAGGAATATTTGGTTAAATGACTGGTTCAAGGTCCTGTGAGTTTATCTGGCTACTGGCCATCATATCATGAGCAGTTTTAAAGGTGTCACTTAGCCCGTGAATTCCTAACTACGTGGAGCTTTTTTCCTCCTCCTAACATCACACAACAGCCCCCAAAAGCTCTCACACAAAGGTAGAAAGATGTTGATAAAAACTAAGTACAAAAGATGGATCTGGTACTTGATGAGAAACTGTGTATCTGGGCAGTTCTAAATACATAAAACAACCACCAACAAAATGTGAGCAAAGAAGCCAGTTCCTGGGGTAAATTCTATTGCTGGGAAGAGTATAGAAAGTGTTCCCACTGCACTCAGTTCATTTCCCACAAAGAAACCAAAAACCATCAGTTCCTGCATCATTAGCCCACACTGCTAACTTGTAATTTCCTTTACTCCTCTTGTTTAGGGATAACAGAATAACAACTTATTCATATGGAAAATTTTGCTGTAAAATAACTTGAAGACAATCTACTGCACCCACAGGAATATCACTGTGTTGCTGATACATTTCGATCAGAGGAATGAAGGATGAAAGAACAACATGACTGCTCCAGAAAATGTTTTTCTCATAGACTCTGCATGGTCTCATTCAGCCGAACAACTTCTGGATGCTGAGACCATGTGGAGGTGCATTTATTAAATATTGTTTCTGTCCAACTTGCAAAAGGCAAGCAATTAGAAAAGATAATGCATACATATGGGTTTTTTATTTCAAGGCATTATTTCCCATTTGATATATGGCACTTCCTCTAATGATCAAACTCTTTAATGTGAGTTTTCAAAGCACCAGCTGTTTCCTTAATATTAAAATAGCTCCATATGAGCATTTTAAGACAAACACATTTCCAAACATATTTTTATATAGATGTACACATGCACATACAAACACACACAGGTAATTTTCTCATGACCTGGGATGTGCCATTCAGAATATATTTCTGATTTAGCTCTTGCAGATTCAGCTTTTAAAACATTCATTCAAATTCCCACTTTTTCAAAGAGCTGAACTGCATTATTCTATAATGTAAAATATTAGCTGCAAATGAAAGAAAAATCATCATTACAATCAATCTATTTAGTCGGTATTCTCACTTTCACATAGCAGAATCTTACACAGAATCACAGGTTAAGCAAAAGGAACTACAAGTAAGCTCTTGTACAAAGGTAATGGAATTCAGGTCAAGATTTTCTTAAGGATTGAATTCTAAGCGCTCACAAAGGCCAATTATCTCAAACTACATACACTGTAGTTTCAATTAAAACATGATGTGTATCTGGAGCACTCATTGTTTGTAACTGACCTTCAAGGGAAACCTTCTCAAAGTACTAGTATCACCCTTTCATGACACTGAGGAGGGGGAGCAGGGGCTGGCTGGGCTGAACAGGGATCTCCTGACAGAGCTCTGACACAAACCAGAAACATGGAAAAGCAGAAGGATGGCTGAACTATGCAGGAGGAACACTGCCCAGAGAGGGAAGCTATGAAGTGAAAGCTCAGATGGAGATAAAACTGGCAAGAGATGCGAAAAATCAATGAGGAATGCTGCTACAGCTACAAGAACAAAGCAAGATTAAGAAAAAGTCTGCTTCTGAATGGAGCATGGAACCCAGCCTCAAAAGAGGCTGAAGTGTTCTGCACTGCCTTCATCTCTACCTTTGCTATGACTGCTTCACAGGCAGTTCACGCAATTGACTGATGTCATTGCAAGGCCTCTATTTCATGACAATGTTGTGGGACTCAAGGGACATCTCCAGTGCCTGGGAAAGGCAAATACAGGCTCATCTTCAAAAGAACAAGGAAAGCTTTGTGAACTACACACTACTCAGCTATTGCTGCTGCTTTCAGGGAGATCACGGAGGAATTCCTTCTAGAAGCCATTTCCAGGTACATAAAAAACAGGAAGGACACATGAAACAGCCACATTGGACTTACCAGGGTAAACTGTGCCTGACAAACCTGACTGCCTTCTCTAATAAGACAGGCTCTGTGGATGAGGGGAAGGCTGAGGTTATCACTTAGTTGGCTTTAGCAAAGCCTTCAATACAGTCTCCCACAGTCATTGTACTCCATACATTGAGATATTCAAATCTCGTCTGGACATGGCCCCATCCAGCTCAAGCTTTCACACTAGTCCTGCGTCGGGCAGGATTTCTACTCAATGACCCTGAGTGCCTTCCTCCAACCTAAATTATTTTATGATTCTATGGTTTGTCCCATCATCATACATGCTCACACCAGAAGTGTTAGCAACAAAACCAGAAGTAGCAATCTGAAAAGCTTCTGAACTTCTAAGCTAAAAGTGAGTAGCAGAACAAACAAGCTTTATCAATAGACAGGCATTAGCAATAACAGAGGAGAATGCCAAACAAGTCATCAATGCTTCAAGAATATCTAGAATTATACTTCAGTCATTTAACAACATACTAAAAAAAGATAATGGGAGCACTTAGAACAAGCCTGCAGGCATTGCAATAGTCTGAACTGGACAAATTTGATATGCATGCTCCTGGGAATACTGGGAGCTGCTGTACATGCTCAGCCTTTTCTGACTGCATCTGAATTCTGGTCAGTAGTTATGTCCCTTTTTACAGCAACTTCCACAGACTAAATGAGTTTCAGGGTCTTTTTCCTTTTGGGAAGGTTCTTACAAGCATCAAAATGTTGCAGAAAATCTTAATTCTTTTTAGTAATTTTTGCTTATAGAAAAAAAACCAACCACAAAAAACCCCAAACCACCACAAAAAAAAAAAACAAACAAACAAACCCCACACCATCCAGAACAGCCCAAACAGTGTCCTGTGAGTTTTAATGCTTGCCCGAGGCCTTCCTCAAGCGTCTGGAAAAAATTAAATACCTAAACAAGAGCCTTTATGCCACTAAAGTCTACAAGGTTCTGCTCCAGTGAATAAAATAAGCCAAGAAATTCTCAGAAGACCCAATTACAATTACTACTACTACCACTGTATATATCTAAACAAGTGAATTGACTGAAAACACAAATGATGCCCAAGAACTGACCATATACAGGTTTGTAGAAACTCCAAAAGCTAAAAGACCTTTGGTTCCTGAAACACCCTGCTGATTGACCTCTGCTGGGAGAAGTTCACATCTATAATGATGACCCCTTAACACAGAAGGCACTTTATGTCAATTAGATAATAACACAACTATGTCTTGTAGTGCATTAATTTATTGAGTGTATTTACACCACTACATGAAGGGTTTTGATGAGATGTTATCAGAACGTGACAACCTCATACCAAGGATTGTAAGAATGTGTATGTGAGGTTACTGTGATCCTCAGTAACAAGTGACTAGTAGCTCATGACTAACTACATAGTGCCTACCAGAAGTAGGCCGTACTCTTGATTTGTCCATAGCTACTCCTTGTATCAAAACTTTAAAAACAAAGTCCATGAAAACTGATTTAGTACATGACTGAAATATAAAAGATTAATTACATTTGAAAAAAGACGAGTAGCTGCATTCTGCTGAAAATATCCAAAACCTGCTTGCTCCAAATCAAATCCAGCAGAAGTACTTAGCTACAGAGGATGTTTTAACTGTGCCAACCACTTTCATAACAGCCTCTTCTCCTCCTATTAAATAATAACAATAATAATAAAAACAAGGCAAATCTGCTGTCTGATACCATCTAGTACTCAGCAGAACACAGGTATTTGTGCGCTTACATATAAACAGCAAAGTAAAGGAGGTTCTGGCAAATAAAACCCAGGTGGCATTTCTCAGTATAAATAATTAGAGTGGTTTATACAATTCACACCACTGATCCATATGCACAGAGAAGTATTTGCAGAAGTAAAATGCACATACATGAATAGAGCATTAACCAGAGGATTATGTGTTAATAATAATTAACAGTACCTTGCACGCTTAAGTCTCACAGAATTCCTTCCGCCTTAACCAGCGATCAATAAACATAGGGAAATGCAGTCAGCTAGATTGCATTTCATCTCCTTATCAAAATGATTAGCAACACCCAATCAGTTATACCCACACAAAAACATCGAAAAGAACAAGTGTAACTGAAATCATAAGATGAAAAAATGTATCATTAATCACACATCATGTAGTCTGAAGCTCACAACACTGAGAAAAGCCAATAGTCAAGTTGCTATAAGTATCCTTTTTTGAAGTCTTAAGTACAGCTTTTTGCTGTGAAATAAGGATCTTGTACAATGTGATTCAGTAGCACCCCAACTCCAGAAATCAGGACTTCATTCCTACAGAATTACTTACAGAAGCTCATTCTAAACCTAAAACAATGACGACTTCCTCTGTGCCTGGAACTGTAACTCAGTGCACAGAGTACACAGAGTCATTGCTTTACTGCTTGTGGTTCATATGGAAATATTCCAGCTTTGTTATTAGAAAAGTTAACTGCACTTCATTTATAATGTCTCACACTTCCACACCACAACCTGAAACACCACTTTTTTCTCCCCCTCCCCACTATTACTTTGTCACTCCAAAGCAATATATGAATGTCTTGAAAATACTCCCCCTGGAAATTCAATTGCAACCATTGAAGAGCAAGAGGCCATCAGCCATATCTTTAGGAAGTCAAAATGAAGGGGAAAAAAAAAGCAAGCAACTGAAAGCATTTTCATTCTAATACACCCTCTAGAACACACGTGCCCTCTAGCTCTTATCCCCTTCAAGGCACTTACGTGCTTAAGGACAGATTTTCATCACAATATTTGGACACTGCTACTCTGAAGGCTGGTTCAAGTAGTTATAACAATAGATTTTCAAATCATTTGAAAAAGTAAGCCTTGGATTTATGAGCAAGTAAATGCACAGGAATATCTCATGACAGCTACTCCCGTTCTTGACAAATCTTCATGCAGATGTGTTGGCATACTCACTAATTATAAAAGAATTGGTGATTTGCTCATGGGCAAAAAAAGAACAATTTCAGCCAATTTAAAATGCACAGTTAAATATATTGTAGTAGGTGTTCTCTAATAAAGTAAACTTGGCATGAGAATAATGTTTTGAAGCAGTTATTCCTCCATCACACTGAAACTGAAAGTCCTTTTGATTAGATGATAAATTAATCCAGCTACTGGCAATAGACAGCTCAGTGAGCCACAGCTGTATGGGAAACGGTGGTATTTCCAAGTGATGTCAATATTCTCTAGAGACACAATGTGACATTCGAGGCATCTGTTTTCCCTGTACACTTCCTATAGTGCAGCTAATTATGGCTCCCAGGCAGCCACTAGGAAAGATGACATTAAACCCATTAGAAAACTGAGCTGTTTAAAATGAAATTCTTAAATTCCTTCATAAAAACCCATACCCCGACATCAACCCCTGTGGATGGCTGGAAATAGTAACATAAGCGTCTAAGTGAACTTCTTGAGTTCTGCCAGCAATATTGAGCTCATATTCAAAGTCTCAGCCTTAGCATTATAGCAACATTAAGGTATCAGCCAGCTTGTAACACAACATCAACGTACATACAGCCATTCAGGTCTTGATTTTAACATGTTCTTCCTAATTATTCATATATCTTAACCCCATCCTCCAGCTGAGTTGGCAAGTTACAAACTGGAGGATGATAGCTCTCACTGACTAATACCTAAATAATTCTGGAAACATTCATCTGTTTCCTGCCATAGAACAAAACACAAAGATAATTATAACACCAGAAATAGAAGATAAAAGAATATGCATAATGTTTAACAGACATTACTCACCAGAAACAGGGTTCTGAAGTTGCTCAGATCGCCGAAGAATTCTTCTATGCTTATTGCTTTGGGATCAAAGGTAAAGTATTCTCCCAGGTTTTCATACAATTTAGTCATGTTGTTGTGCATGTTGGACAATTTTTCATATTGCTCTCGGGCACTCTCAGCAAAGCTGTAAGGTTTTGTTAAGGAAAATGATTCAAATGTAATCCAATCTAACAGTAAAAATAGTAAAGAAAACAAGGTACAAAGGCAAAGGTTAGAACTGGAAAATATGCCAGTGCAATTCTGCTTGCAAATAGGACATTTTGATGTATTAATATGCCTGCAAGTGCATACCAACATACGGTGGTGCCATATTTTTCCATTAAATGATTTCTTTCCTGTGATGAGGATTTGCCATCAATAGACTATACAAACTGACTTGATAAAATTACCAAGTATCTTGGACATTTTTGGTCTAATAAACTATTAACTTTGTGAAATACATTCTATGAAAAGACATACTGAAAATTAGGATCTATGTTTAAGTGATGTCATGTCCCCTATATGATGTACATATATGTAAAATCTGCATTCTGCATACCTACCAGTGACAAGATTATCTAGTATGACATCCATTTTTCTTTGTCTATTATTACAGATGCCTTGGTGGACTCTTTAATGCCTAATGACATAACTCAGCTCCTACCTCAGGCTTTCTGTAGTAGATAAACTTATTTGGGGCACGCTCTCAATATGCAATTTCATAGAACTTATAAAAATGGAATATCCACCCACCTGCCCCAGTTAACTGACAAACAGCTTTGAGAAATTATTAGTGAGAAAAGCACCATGGAACAGCAGAAGTCTTATATTTTTAAAGGAGGAAGTATGGAACTCTAGAAATGAAACAGAGTGATGCCATCCCAGCAGTCATCATTAAAAGTTTGCCATAATCCTTTTAAACAGAAAAATGTGGCTTTTTTCCCCCCTACTTCAAAACCATATTTTTAGACTAATTCTTTGCAAATACAGGAAGGGTGCAAACTCCTAAAGGAAATATTAGTTTTTCCTTGAAGCAACTAAGTTTTCAATCTGCTGTTTTCTTCTGTTGTGGTTGTTTACAGCCGCAAAGATATAAAGTCAAAAATTGCTGTAAAAAACCCCAGCTAGTAAGGATTAAACTAGTTCTGCTGATGGTGTATGGTAGCTGATGAAAGTGTTGTGCTGCACATATCAAAACCCAGGGACAAAAGACACAAGTTATAACCCAAGCTACAAAACTCATGCAGCCTGGCTCCCTGTGGCTTTCACTTGCGACCGATCTTTTACACGCAGATTCTGATTATTAATACAGCAGAGTTCATGATTCAACCTTTCCCATTACTCCAGAGTTTCGAGACTCTGCCTTGTATCACATTTCTAATTACTCGATATTTCTGAGATGCCCACCTCTCTGCAACAGAAACAACCTGGAAACTAACAAGGGGGAGATACAGAGAAATCATATGAGCCATTTATGTTTGAGGCTAAACCTTACACTGATTCTTCAGAAAACAGTCAACAGACTGCAGAATAAAGAGGAAATTCAGGTGCATATTCTATTCATAACATTTCTCTAGTGTTTGGATACTGTTTAGTACTTTAAAGGCTGTCACTGCATGAGCTACATACAAGTGTAACAAAGCTGGAATTATCTTCCATTGAATAGAGGCCTAATATTTCACTTGGATTCTCCTAGTCTAACTGGAGGCTATGTAGTCATTTAAAAACTGGTTCTTAAAAGTATGATCAAAACCTTTATACAACAGAAATTTTCCTCTTAAGAAACTTCTTTTCCAAGTAATCCCTTCTTCTTCGTTAAAGCCTCAGTAGCATAAAAAGAAAGATGTATTCCTTTGTTAGCTTGTAATGTTTGCTTAGAATGGCAAAAAGTAGAAACCAGCTGTGTGATGGATCTTAACATATAAGTATCAAGATTTTGAAACGCTAATATCTACCTATTTAATTTCACACCAGTGCAAACACAGAATAATACCTATACCTGCAGTTTATTGTAATGAAGTTTAACCTGCTTGGTTAGAATCTCAAGCTTGGACTGTGAAATCTCTCATCTTAATTAACACAAGACAAACTTGGTGTAGTTCAGTCTTCAGTGACATTTAACTGTACAAAAGGGAATGAAAGTTTAATGGCAAGAATACATTAAATGGGCAATAATGGCACAAAACTGAATTATTGAGCACAGCCTCAAAATTAGAGTTAGCAGACCACTGTCTTGGACAAGTCTCCAACCACAGGGAAAAGAAATATGAAGGTATATGATGATACAAATTATATCTGTGGTTCCCTTAAAACCAACCTCATAGCATATAAAACCAAATTAATAAACAAAAAGTTACTGAAAAGTCTGATAAAGAAAGGAAAAAACCTTTGAACATTCTAGATTTAGAATCAGTTCTTTGCGACAATGGTCCCAGACTCAAATTCTCCATTCAGATTGCACATTCAATATGAGAAATAACAACAGTTAACACTATAAAAGAAAGTGAAAGAGATAACCACACAATACTGCTACTGAAACCACGAAGATATTTTAAAGTAACACTGTAGAAACATATACCATAATTGCAACATTATTAGTTTGTATCTAGTAAGTACCAAACTGCCAATAAGAAACCATTAACGGATGGCTTGTAAGACAAAAGGATGTCGGTAAGACGGATGAATATCTTGAGCAAAGAGAGAATAAAGTACTTTAACTATACCTAATATGGAAGAAAAGTCAGTGCTGTAGAGGCAGTATTTTCCAGTCATACAGCATGTCATATTAACAAAGTTACACTGTCACATTCTATATGCTTCATACAATCTTCATGCTCATAAAATATTGCTAACTTGAAACATCACCTTGGAATGCACTACATCAAGTCATCGCAAAGACTTAGTCACTATAACTCCAGAGGAGCAAAGCCACACCTGCCCATGCTATTTCATGAAAAAACATTACTGAAATGTCAAAACTGTGCCTAAAAGAAATGCTTAATTCCAAGTGCTTCCATTAATACAAATTTAAATGAGTGCTCACTTAAATTATGAGTGCTCATTTAAAACCTGTGAGCAAGGTTCCATTTTTATTGTGAACCAAAAAAATCACAGAACTATTACGTGCAAAGATGCTTGTTCAACGACATGAAATTACTTTATTCACAACCTGCTTTTCCCATACACACTTCTTTCATAACCATAAGAAACTACTGAGCCAAGACTTGCCTGTAAATGCTATTACTCAAAAAAGAAAAAGTAAAACCAAAACAACAAACAAAACAACATCAAAATCATGACTGCCCCCCCAAAAACCCTGAACCCCCACTAGGAAAGATTTTTTCATCTTCAGTACCACATAAAGCAAGAAGAATAGATTTGTAAATCTGAATATACAGAGAGATACTACTTTACTACAATTAGGAACTACACCACTGCAGTGACCTAACCACCATCTAGGTAACTTTATACATACAACCCTTACTGAAGGTTTTAAATACTTCTTTGAGTGGTTTTTAGGTAAAGTTTATGCCCTTTAAGCTGTTTCCTTACTGTAGAAGGCAACTACACAAAACCACTCCGAGGTTTTCTAAGTGTCACGTTGTGTTATTAAGCGTTTAAAATTCACAGGTGTCCTCTGAAAGTGCTCTCCTATTTCATTGGTTTTAACACATCACCCCAATATTAGTAACTAACTAAATCACTGCTCAGTAACCGGTACCAGAACATTAATATATGCTTTCCCATGCAATCCAGTAAAGTCCTCTGCACTGCACATCTCTAAAGAACTCTCCAAATTGAAATGCAAACAATTACCAACAGAAAATCTCATGTCTTTCAAATTACAAAGACAGAGGTAAATCCAGACCATTAACTTCCGTTATTCTTAGTGATTTATTAAGTTCTGTCACCAAATTTCAGTTATCTACTAATTAATACTTTTTCCTGACTCTTTTCACTGTTAAAGGAGAGGCTTGGAAACCACCACACTTCTTTTTTTATATATAATCCTTAAATAAAATACTCCATATATAGAGAGTATATAATCTCTCTATTAGAGGTATATCTCTATCTCTATATATAGAGATTATATACTCTCTCTATATAAAATCCTTAAATAAAATACTATATAATAAAATAATATATAGTATTTTATTTAAGGATTTTGTTTCTGTGTTTGCATCACAGCTGCTTCCGACTTAAGCTTCCATCCAGTTCTGTGGTTTGCTTGACAATGATCACCACCAGGAAGAGGGGGAAAAAATGTTTAGATACCCAGAAGGATTTCTGCAGTGAGAATATGAAGTGTGGTGTCAGTAGCAGAGTACAGGTAAATATTAGCACAGCTGGATAAAGCCAGCTGTAAGGACTGAAAGCATCTTTTCTGTGCGTAAATCAATTATTTTTTACACTTTGACATATGACCAGATGACTGCAGTTTGCTGGCATTTCAGTGCAATGCCTAAATTAATCCACTTCATTAAGCAAGCAATGGATACAAATGTTACCATGACACTATGCTACCACATTGTGTCGGAGATAAAGAATCACTAATTACCATCAATAGCAGAATTAAAACCTTTATGTCCGTAGTAGGACCTCTACCACAGTACTTCCATGCTTTCTACTGGTTTCTTTCATGTAAACATGAGAAAAAAAGATCGGAGAAATGAAGGTTAAAGACCTCAAATCAGCTGGAGGGAAAAATCATCATTCCTACCATTACAGCTGCTGTGAATTTCACATCAACATATCAATTACTTATATAATAGCTAATAAAGTACCTGAACACACAAAAACCACACTTGCCCCAGGGCAGCACCTATTACTGTCACATTTACAAAGAAAATTAAAGCCAACACTGACAACTTGGCATTTGTCAACAATAAATACACCACAGTAGAAAGAACATTGGCAATTTATCTATAATAATGAGAAATGCACTGGTGTTCCAGCAGTTAGGGAGGCCCCTCCCCAGGGCACACGGTCACTATAAAAATGGCATTTAGGACAATAGAGCCCAGAGTTAATGTCTTTGATACCTCCAGAACAAGAAAGAACAAAAAGGGGATTCCTGCCAGAAACTTCTGAACAGTCTCCAGAAGGATTTCATAGACTGAAGTTCTTTCTGTCATGTCCTTCCAGCTGCTGGTTTCAGGAAGCTGAAATCAGGTGAAAGCACCATTCCATTGGGAGCGTTTTTCATGTAATGCTTGATTCTCACAAGTTTGTGCTGACACAAAAAAACTCCATTTAAGAAAGAGGCAGCTGGCATTATGCTACAGATGGATTAACTCCTAACAGAGAACAAAACCACAGGGACAGACGAAAATAAAGGCCCACTGAGACCAGAGGGAGAAGATGTTCTCATTTATAAATATACTAAACCTAAAGGAAAAGAGTCCTAGTATTTAGCATATTATATAAATTGGTATTAATGAAGAGGAAAAAATAATCAGCCTGGGTTTTTCTGGGAGTCTGGAAAGCAGAGTCACCTAACCTGTATTTGTTTAAATAGACAATCTATGTATTTCCCATTTACCTTCAGTTTTACTGACTGTATCAAGGATTCTTATTTTATTTCTTATTCGCGCTGACCCTAATATTGATTACAGACAGAACCTGTTCTCAAAAGAGAGCACAGCAGCATTAAAAACAGAAACATGGCTTCATTCTAAACCTCCATATGATTACTCTGAAATTTGTCCACATAAGCCTTCTTAGGTGCATTTCCCTTTGATTCTACAGTTAATGCAGTGTGTGCTTGTTAGTTTTTACTTGCAGGTTGATAAATCCGCATTGAGAGCAAGAGGCCCATGAACTGTATCATTACACAACGATAAAGCCCCGAGCCTTAATAATCATAAATACTGCAAGACTGAAAATAGATGTCAACACGTATTCTTCATGCTTTACTAAATTTACAGCTTCACATAATTCAGAGTTTGTTAGCTTTTCCAAACTCCTGAGGACTCATTTGCTGTCTGAAAATTGACAGTTTCCATCAGAATGTTGTGTCTCAGATAATACAGTTTAATTCCAACTGGCTTATTAATATTTGCATGACAAATTACACGTTTGAAGGTTTTTCTCCTGTCCTGAGCAGAACTCTGGAGTTAACACCAGCAGTACTTAAAGCAGGAGGGAATGCAGCCACATATCATAATGCCACTTTATTATCCAGTAGATACACATACACACTACTACTCTTTAAATGGACAGATAGACCTGAAATATCTGGAACACCATATCAACAGTTGATATTTTCATAAAATTACATCTTAGTTATTAATTCAGTGCAGATTATATACATTTTAACAAGGTCAAACCAGCCTATCTTTACTGTGTATTCTTCTATTTTGAAGAAACATAAGTTATTTTTACTTCAATTAACTAATTGTCAAACAGCTCAATCCATAATATGTTACTATAGACACTGTGGGAAAAATTAAATGTGCTGAAAAACTGCCTATCCAAAAGCCTGAAAGTAAAATCGTTGGAGCCTAAAATGACATAGTTGGGGGAGAATTAATTAGGCAGAGAGAATAATGCAAATAACCACACAACAGCTGATTGCTGTTTGTATGCCTTTATGATGTATGAGATAAAGCATACAAGAGTTGGATTAAAACACATTCGTGACACCACTCATCACCGTGTGGATCACCAGACCTGCTTGTAAATTAACCTTATTCAGAGGTGGCACTTGACATCCTCAGCAGTAAGGAATTAGCCACAAAAGGAAATTAAGTGTATGGTAGAGCAGGCAAGGAATCAACAGTTTAGAAGATTCAGCTTCCACAGAGGGTTCTGCATTTATACTCAGGGGTTCTTTAATGGAAATTCACAACCTAATACGTGTTTGGCCTCCTGTATTTCTGGGTCTGAATCAAGTGTTGAGGAACAGCCAAGCTGAGCTTAAATGGGTGGCTGAGCACTGGAAATGGTTGTCCAGAGAGGTTATGGAATTTTGGAGATACTCAAAAGCCATCTGGACACAGCTCTGCAAGCCTGCTCTAGAGCAGGGGAGTTGGACAAGGTGACCTTCAGCGGTCCCTTCCAACCTCAGCCTGTGAGTCTGAGAAATCCAAATGAGCAAGGCTTTGGTTACTCTGTTTATACATCATTTCAACTTCAAAATATAACATCTCAATTTCTTGATATATAATGCAACTTCATTCCATTAAAAAAATCCCAAATTCACAAGTAAGTTCTACACACCGTACTTTACCCAAACATAGCTTTTCCTACTCCAAACATGCCAAAATTAAATCAGATTGAGAACTGCTGAAGAGAAACATGGAACACTAAGAACAAACCAGTTGTCAGAATCCTCACTAGGAACTATAAACATCCAGTTTTAAAAGTACCTTGCTGAACAGTTCATTATTTCAACAAATCAAATGGTATTTATTATTTAAACTTGGTTTTCAATGAAGCCAAGTATTCTTGTTATCATCAGAATTTCACAAGATATTAATAATTCAGCTAAAGCAAGTATAAGGACCAAATAATTGAATTTCTGTATCTGCATGGAGTTTGATTTAGCTTCCTATCCACACTTAATCCAACTCATTGTCTGCCTTGACAAAAAAGAGCCAAACCCATGCTTGAAACTCATTTGTGAAAATAATGTAATCCCTTGGCGTGATCCACCTGAAATTAAAACCATCAGCAAACTGCTTGCTAATGCATTGCCGTACCCTGTTCACAAGGCAAAACACTCCCTTCTCCCCTCCCCACTACACTAATATTAAAGAAAGACACTTCAACAAGAATAGTTTTGAAATGATTTCCAAAGAGTTATTTCAAAACTCTTGCACAGCGTTTTAGAGCAGGATTCTGGCTGAAAGAACCACCAAACAAGGCTAAAAAATGTTTTCTATAGCTAAAAGAGAAAGTTTGATTCAATAGCGTCATCTTTAATGAAGGATGTACCACTGCTCTTAGTTTCTAATCTCCAAGCTCATCCATAATAGAGCATTCTTTGAACTGAACTGGAGAAACGCAAACAGAACATATTAGCTGAAGACAGAAATCCAGCTTTAATAACAATAAGTCATTTGCACTGATAGCTTTATATTCACCTGCTATCAGTATGTAAACAGATGCTAACAACTTCATCATTCACACTAGATACATAATGTATCTCTGTGACTGCACAGAAGACAACACGTCTGGAGCATACACAGATAATTATGAATCACAATTATAAACCTAATCTCTTCCTCCTGGTGAAAGCCTTTGAAAACATCAATAATAAAGGAATTGGCAGGAATCTTTATAGCAATACACTTATTCTACCCAAATTAGAACCCAAAGAAACAAAAACCCAAAGAAGGAGCCCATTTCATCAGTTCACACAAAATCATTTACTTCTGAAGAGCTTCAAGACTCACTAATAAAATACCCATAAAAAGCCCCATGTGAGAATTTCTCTCTCATTACAAAGCAAATTACCTCATCATTCAGCATTTGACAGAACAGCCCAGGAAAATACCCTAACAAAGCAACCAAACCAAACCGCAACAGTTCTTTTTCAGTCACTATTCACCATTCCCTGGCCTTCATTACACTAGTACCTGAAGAAGCCATTAGCTATTAGAATTATTTGGCACAACTGCATTCACTGTGTACAGACACGATTTCAGTGTTTGAGTTCATGAAAGTGAAGCACAGAAAGATCATAACCAGCTGATAACAGTCGCTGTCATCTGCTCCTTCTCCCTCAAGGGCAGGATCATGATTGCGTTCACGTTTATTAAGTTGAGACTTTCTGACTTGTCCCTAACTGGCCATAAAACTTTCATCTTGATAAACACTGGAAGAATCTGTCAATGTTGACTCACTCCTAGTGCTAAGCAATCATATCAATTCCTAATTTTCAGGAGTTCAAGCTTCTTAATAATGAAAAGACTATTCCCATTGATTCTACACACACCACTTGACTATGCACAAGAGAGAGCTTATGTCAACATCATTTCAATACTGCCTTTTTATTTGTACTTCTGTTAATAAGGATGCAAAGATCAGCATCGTTTCTCCACAACTCCCATAGGAACTCTCCAGGCAAAACCTGATAAACAAGTGTCTGTTGTATAAAATACTCAGTCCAAGGAACAGAGCTCGGGAGGCTGATTCTTAAATTGGTTTCTACTGGAAAAGTCTGCTCAAAGGCTTCCAATGCCGATTTAGGAATTTCCTGTGGTAGCATGAAGAAAACTTTAGAAGTAAATAAGAGCATGCAGCTCCTCAGACAGAAAACATAAAAGGCAGCATTTGGAAAAACACAGGCTGGAAAGAAGGGAAGATCTTGTCTATCTTCAAGAAAAACATCTGTAACAAATTTTAAAAATCCAGATTTAGTGCTTGGTATTGACCTAAATTTGCTTAAAAAGAGAAAAATAAAGTTGATGACCTCAGAAGCTGAGATTTTCCCCCCTTAAATGTGACAGGGAAAAAATCCCTGAAGTCCATACTCTCATTTTTAACAGATGACAGAAAAATCAAACCAGTTTCTAACAGCTTGAGAACCCCTGAAACAAACCAAACCTTTCATCCTGGCAAAACCAAACCTTTATTTCCACTGATGAAGTCACCAGAATTTTGAAGCTGCTTTTGCAAACCATGCCAAGAAGAACTGAATTGACTGCCGCTGCCTGACATGTGAACAACATCCTCGAGAGCAGATGGCAAAACGCCACTCCTGAAAGAGATGTGCTATTTAGCTCCATTTGTTCTGAAACTGAAGTTGTGAGAGTTGTTAAAAAGAAGGAGAAAGATTGCAGCAGTTGAAGAATGCAGCAGATACAGGTACAGATACCACTTCACACCAGCATATACTGGTTACGCGTTTCACGATCTTCCCTTGCCATCTTCAGGCTTTTTAACCTATAGCATGAACTTCAGTATGATAACAGTATGATGAGGGGGTAACTTACGGGAGTGCTGGAACAACAGATATGAGGTGACAGGACAGAAGAAAGGTAAAGAGAGTCTTATAAAGTTACAGAAGAATGTAAAGAATTCTCCAGTCCATTACTCCACTTTGTTAATGCTTTACAGGTTATCTTCCGGTACTTCTACAAAATGCATAGATCTTTGCTCAGATCCTTCAAAGTCATGGATCACATTTTTGCCTGGAATCCCATACTGAGAAGTCTGAAAAGTAGCCGCTCCCTACAGACTTCATGCAGGTGTTTTTTCCAGTAACTTTCACAACAGAAATCATCTAGCTCTCAAACCAACGTGCCACAAATAAGAATAGAGTTAAAAAGAATTTGAAACCACACAAAGAGTGGTATTTGCAGCTTTTTCAAACTCAGATCTCTCTTATGTTTTATGGTGGCACACAATTCATCATAATCACCATTCATGCATTAATTAGAAAGCAATGCAGAAGACATGATAGTCAAGAATACATCAAACAAAATGTTGCAAGAGGAATGGATTTCTAGCATAGCTTCCCTGGAGAACAATTAGATTAAAATCTCCTCAGATGAATAAGAACAAGAAAGAAAACAGCTAAAATAGAGCTAGTACAAACAAAATGATCCTGCAAAATTTGTTTTGCATATTATATTCAAATTAAGTGTGACTTTCAAATAACACAAAGCATTGACAAATCATGTTGTAACAGCATTAAAAAAATTAGATGTTGATACCTATTTCAGTAAAGCCATGGGAAGGTAGCCACTCCTAGAAATATCATATTACCTTTGGAACACACAATAAGATGCCTTAAACAATAATTACAGCTTTGTGTGGCCTAAATCTTTCAGAGAAACTGCAACCACATCCACTTTCCCTTTGATCATGCAGTTTTTCCTGACTTCATCTGGATTTAATTACGAGAGGTATGTTTGAGCTGTCAGTGGCACCCTGCTTCAACAAGCTTCGCTCAGTAGATCTGATGGTTACTTCATCTAGATAAAGGTTCTTAGTAAAATGTGGAGAAGAAAAGAGAAGGGTCTCCTTATATTTCTAGGTTTCCTTTAATAAAGCCAAGTCAGAAACCCTCATTTTCTTGTTTGCAGAAATCTCAAAGAGTTCAGATCATACAATGTTTCAAGAGCCCAGATGTACAAAATCAAGGAGCAAAAGCAATGATTTTTTTACCAGATAAAAGAGCATGGAATATATTTATTCAAATTGAGATTTGTTTAGTGCAAACAACTGTTGTAATGAAATGTTCACAAATTCAAGCACAAAATGCAAGTAAAAAAATAACACTCATCTTCAGTCATTTTTGCACCTAAATATTTTGCACCAATATTTTGAATATCAGCTGCATACTTGAAACCACACATCATATATGATCTGAGTGAAATGGTGCACGGCCTTTCTCTCCTCTTTTCTCTCCACATATAGTTACATATTTTTGGTACCAATAACTTCCTCAGGCAATGATCTGCTTGGAACTCACCACCATGTGCACACAAACAGCCTGGCCCCGAATGACTGAGATTAAAACAAGAAGTCAGGAAAGTGAAGTCAGCCCACAAAACCATTCTACGGTTCAATGAAATTTCTATCTCAGCCAACAAACATCTCAGGATATTTCTTAGACAAATGTTCTAGTCAGAGAGAAAAGCAAAGAGCATAATCACTGCGCAACTAAGATCTGTAATGGAAGTTTTCTATACTCAGACACACTGCTTTAGGAACATGAGAACACCTTCCCAGGGACATCCTTCCCCTCCAAAGAGTTGGGGGGTTTAATTTCTTTTGGGGGAGCAGAGAAGGAGAGAGAGCAAAAGCAGTTCCACCAACACCAACAGCTTTGATAAAGCTATGTCTTATGCCAGTTTTCAATGTCTAATGCTGCAGCTCCAGGGATTTGGAGAGCGCACTCTCCCTTTAGTTTCAGATTTTAAAGGAAGCATACACAGCAATTAGAAAATGGATCTCTAATGAACTGTCATTCCAGTAGCGCACAGTTCTCTACAAAAAGATCTTGCACTGATCTGGACAAATTGGTTTAAATATATATTTAAGGCTGAAAGCACAATTTCCCTCAGGCGATTACCCACAATCAAAAAACCTTTAGATTTCAATGTACTTAAATGGATTGTTGTTCATAACATTTTATTCTTTGGAATCTCCAAAACAAGCTTTTCCTCTTATCGAATTTTGATGTGTCTATGTAGATTATTATAACAATAATTTCTCTCACTCGCTAGCCAACATATACCCTAAAAAGACATTTCAGCACCCTTGGTAGACTTTTTGTCACCCTTGCATAGCATCTTCTCTCGATCTGACTCAGTACCAGTTTGCAGCACAATCCTAGATGAGCTCTTTCAGGTGTGGAACAGAACAGAGCTCCCTCATGTGGCACATCCACATAATCTCAGGAATTAAACAAAAACCCCAACATTAATCTATAGCTGAATGCCTGGATTTCCACAGACAACCCACTAAAATTTTTACTATGTCAGTTATAGAATCCATGTTTTTCACTAAACACAAAAAAGATAAGTCATGTGAAGGTGTTAATTGCCACACAGCTCCTATCTGTTGCATATCATCACACCTCCTCATTTTTAACATTTACAATTTCTTCTTTTCTTCATACTAAAATAGAACCTACAGATTATTTGTATACTCCTGTTCACAGGATTCATAGGATAGCCCACTATGAAAGAAATCCATACTACCTCATGTCCCTTCCTATCAGGTCTTTCCTTAAAAAGAAATGAAGACCTGAAAGGCAAAATATACTGTCAGAAAGCAAGCTGATCATCTGCTTTGTATAACACCATTTTCATTTATAATGTTCCACAGTACTTGTACTTTTAAATATTAACTTTATGAAAACTGTACCTTAGTCCAGACAAGTTAAAATTCAAAGGATCATTTTCCAAAGGGATTTGTCATTTCTTTTACTGATATCAAATCGTGGTAAAAGAAATGAACATTATGTATTAAAACATGACACATTATGAGGTGATTTTCAGGTTCAATCCAAGTAACGATTACACCTTTATAAACCTGTAGTTATCATCTGGAACACAGTGAGCATTTTTAGTTTTAAGAAAGATTAATCAAAAATAAATGAAGAACAATAAATGAAGTGAAAAGCTCTTTAAAAAGCTGTGTGTTGAAACTGGCAGGAAGACATTTTGCAGGTGATTCAATTGTTTTTACAGACATCTGAATGAAGAGAAAAGCAAGGAAAGAGAAGAGTCCTTTAATGAGCCACACTAAGGTAACAAAAAATGAGTGTCAACTGATCTGCATTTCCATCCATGTTTGCTTCTTGATTTTTACCTTATAAAAAAGAGAAGGTAGTAAACAGCTTATCTATATTCCCATGCATGGACACATGCACTATCAAGTCTCTCAAATGAAGTATCACACACTTTCTCAGAGTTATTCTCACACTACTAGGTCCTGATTAGTCTGCCAGTTTATGCCCTTAAGGCAGCCCATAGACTGTGAGATTGATGTTGTCTCAAAGCAAATCAACAATTTTCACATAACTGGTCAAGCACTGAAACAATGTTTTACTAATATCCCTCTGTTGGCTTATATCATGTTTTGTTCATAGAAAAATGGAATATCTCACGAAGAATTATGCAAGCCTGGGTAGGATTCCTTTTGCAACAATGAACATAAAGATATTCAAATACAGGAGTAAGAAAAGGGAATAAAGCCAGCTACCAAGCAAAGTCAGTTTTGTAAAACACTTATATTAGGACAAAAATAAGCACCCGGAATCATGCCTAATTAGACTTAACCGGTTTAAAGTTTTCCAACTTCTATTTTACTGAGCAAACCACAGACTGGAGCAAATTAAACAATTACCATGAAATATCTGAACAGTATCTCTGTTATTTGATAGTACGTAATAAAAACAAACTAACAATTCTTTTGATGCATAGTGCACCACAGAGGAAAATACAGCATTTCAGTATACCTTAAGGAAAACTTCATACTTTGTGTGATTAAACACATACGCGCAACAAAACCATCCACATTTATTCCAGAAAGCTTCAGTATGCCTCATTACAGCTGAGAAAGAGAGGTAGTAAAATAAAGGAGATGGCTTTAGATTTGCAAATACTGGTGTGTTCACTCTGTGTCAAAATAAACCTGCTACTCCACATACAACAATATAGGGGCTACAAGAAGCCCTCCTAATTTCACAGCAGCTGTTTACATTTACAGATTTAATGTAGAAGATGGACTGACAGTTTCTTCCACTACTATTTCTCACATACATCTTAGTATCACGTTTACTCAGAAGAAATAAAGCAGAGCATAAAAATGAAGGTTAAAACTATGCTCAAGCCTCCTTCACTCCTCAACCCTCTTTTGTCAAAGAAACAGTTTAAGGAAAATATGTTCATGTTATGATGTGTCCCAGTAGGTAGACTGGACATGAACAAGCAGGAATATATAAAATGTTTTTTCTACAAGGTTAAACTCATCTTTAATTGGAAATTCTCTCTTAATTCTACAAGGGCTGCAGCTCAGTAACCACGGATGCTCAAAGCACATTAGTAAATGAATGAAAATAGAGTTTCATTTCAAACCTGTGCAGGCATCCTAAGGATCATGACAGCATCATGACAAATTGATTTCTTCCAAGTAATTTAGAAAAAAAGATATTCTGGGAAAACAACCAGCAACATCACCATTTACTGTATTAAATAACAAACCAAACCCACCTGGTTTTCACTTCTGACCAGAAAAGGAGACTCATTCTATCAGGACAGTAAAAATAACTTGCATTGTTTCAGCAATACAGTTTTCTACGTTAACTTGCTACAACGATTGACAGCTTTCATCTGCTGCCCATTAAACACTAAGAGATAATGTGTTGCAGGTCTAGAATACTTACATGCAATAGAAACATGCTTATGTTAATTTAATGATGTCTCTTGACCTTCATGACAAATATGTACTTATACCAAATGTGGCACCAGTCATGAAAATATTTCAAAGCCATTTTAGTGGGGGATTAATTTATTTTATCTTTCAGGGTGAAAAATGAGCTAAGTGAAAGGATTACTAAAAGCCACAAGGCCACACTGATGTTTCTCAGTGGGAATGAAATTGGATATCAACAGTTGTATCATGACTGTCACTGATCAACACGATCTCCTAAAGAAAAGTTAATAAACGATTTACAAATTGTTTCTGTGTGATGCTGCTGTGCTGCTCAGGACTGAGAGCTTCTGAATGTGTTCCTGATACTGTGCCTTCTAATTGCAGTAGGTCCTGACCATACTCCTGACCTGCTGATTATGTAATTGTTAAGCTACAAAAAGGCTGGTCTGCACAAGCAGATCAGTTGGTATGCTGGAGAGACGAACTCTCTAAAGAGTAAGTAAACAACTTCAGTACATTTGAGCTTAACATCAAATAGCAGGCTCCCCCTCCCATATCCCCCATAGCTTAATAATGCCAATTGAATATATGTAACTAAACATAGCACAAATTGCTTGTAATCTGATTTTGAACTTGGCAGGGTCAGTTCTTCAGTAGGATTTAAAATGCTGAGATGCTCTGAGCTTGAACAATTAGCAATGCAAAAATGGAAAAAGAAAACTGTTTATTCATTGATGCCCTGAATTTGCTCAAAAAGCCTCCAGTTTGGAAACGCAGATTAAATGTGTGCACTAATTCTTCCTATCTTCTATCACAGTGCTTTCAGAAGTGGGATTTTGTGCCTATGCTGATGAAATACGTCAGACCTTCAGATATACTTCTAAGAATTACAAGCACGATCAGTTTAATCAAGTATGTCTTGGTTGCTTTAGCATACCTATTTCAATACGATGTGAGTGTTCAGAGATAAAAGGTTTCTAAATGTAACCTCTCATAAAATGATACACTGCTGATTTCCTTTTCCAAAGTGCGTTTCACTGGGGCTTTTTCTTGCATTTGGGGCAACATAAAATCATGTGTATTTGGGGCATACACATTTGGTGGCTGTCAAACAGCCAAGCAGCTCCCTGAAATCCCAAATCCGGTACTCAAGTCACAAATTTAGCTTTCTTAGAGGTACATGAACTGAAGAACAGAGCATCCTGGATGCAAACTTTAATGTAACCCAACCACATAATTTTTTCTTCTTTGCTCATTATGTCAATCTAATGAAAATTAGAGTAAAAAGCCTATAGAACATGCAGAAAAAGGTAGAAGTTCTAAAAAGCATTTTAAGATCTCATTAACATTGACTTCAAATTGACCCAGGGAGGGGAGGTGGGAGGAAAGAGTGTATTCCTAGTACTTAAACGTACACTCTACTTCAAAAAGTTCCTTATAACATGAACAAATTATATACTTGGCATGAACTATGGTAACAGAAATCCAGGGAACTTACCCATCAAACAGGAAAAAAAGTTGCTTTTAGGCAAAAACAGGCCTACACATTAACCTATACAACTGCTATTCTAAAGAGGCACAGGCAGAAAAAGAAAAGAAAGCAAAAAAACCCTACACTCAACTATGAAATGAATTGTCAAGTATAGGACACGCAGCATGACAGAGCTTGTATTTACTGCTTAAAGCATTTTCCATTTGAAAAATACTGAGAATGACTTACAAAGAAGGAAAACATGTTTGGAACTTTCAGGGTGTAGGTGGAAAGAAAAAGTTTGGGTCCTTTTGTCATGTTGCCGTTTTCTTGCCACTCTCTAAACCCCGTCATTCTGCCCTTTATCTCAAACCCTGTTTATCCTTCCCTTCACTGGCTACTTTCCATTCTCCTCTTGCTATACGGTCTTCCAAACATCCTCTAACTGATGGCATTCTCACTTCCTTTTCTGTTATTTTACGCATCCGACTAGAACAGAACAATGAACTAAAAGTGATCAGAAAAGAAACCCAACAGAAACATAGCTTAAAAATCAATTCCATTCACATTCCTGCTACAGCAGTTCTCAGCCCGTATGGGCTTGTAAGATTCAGAAGTCCAATAAGAAATCAGCATAGAAATAGCTACCGTATGGGGTGATTTTACATTTCATCTAACTTGGTATTTTTAGAGGGAAAGTGAAAAGGAAATTTCAACTGAAGAAAATCATTTATTGATCACTGTAGTTCCAATATACTGCACATAGTTGTACATTGAGAAGGTAAATATAATGTCTCTCTTCACCAGGAAGGTAATACCTTGAAAGGCCTCTCTTTTCTTGGGCTTGAAACTTGTACACCACGAATAAGTCAAAAGATATTGAAACAACAGAAGATGCAGTTTAAACCCCGTAAACTAAAAATTCACCAGCAAATAAA
This sequence comes from Coracopsis vasa, assembly GCA_026283785.1. Taxonomy (NCBI): domain Eukaryota; kingdom Metazoa; phylum Chordata; class Aves; order Psittaciformes; family Psittacidae; genus Coracopsis; species Coracopsis vasa. The sequence continues at coordinate 12,487 of JANHGB010018711.1, read as the reverse complement.
CAGTTCCTTTCTGTGCTGTCCCTTCAGAAGGCACTGCAAAGTCTGCTGCTTCTTCCACTTACTATTTTAATTTAGAAAAAATAGCGCTTTTCTTGTATTTTGCTAATACAAAGTCAAATTAATCACAAGAAGTCTGTATTTGAAGAAATAATTTAGCTCACACTTAAACGCAAACTACAAAAAGCACATATTCTTCACTAATACCAAATAAAAGTCTCACTAAATGCTGCAGTACCAGCACTACTACCAGATGTTCATTAGAATTTGTTTATATTAGGCAAGATCCTAAAGTTCCAACAAGTTCCTAATCGTTTTCTGGGTAATAACAAAATTGACCATAGGATGGCCTCTTAAGAATCAAGTAAGTTCAAAACAGTTGAGTGCAACTCGAAGTAGTCCATTTTTCCCCACTGGAAAAACAATTTAAGACTTTAAAGTTCCACTGTTTTGGCTTTTCCTCATTTACAAACACCACCAGTTCAGGGTATTTTTCTCTAGATTAGCAAGGAAGACTAACAGCTGATAGTTGAGAACAATTCTCAATTGCTTGATTAAGCATTTAATCAAGTATTAATTTTTTCTGACCTAAGACTTGGAGACAACAGCTAACGTTTTCATCTCTTCAACTTCATAAATCACTCCCCTTTCATTTTCTCTACATTTGAAGGCGCATTTAAACACAGTCATGCAAAAGATAGTTAGTTCAAATGGAGGGCTATATAAAGCTCCCAAAAATTTCCCCTATTTGGGGTTATTTCTGAGAAGCCCCCAGTTATGAGCAATTCAGATATTAACGTACATTCTGATGCAGAAGTGAAGGCATTAGCGCATATCAAATAGACTGAAAAACAAAAACAGGCTAAAAATGACATCTCAGAACACTCACAGTGAATTATTTTTCCATAACAAGCTAGGAGGAAATCCCAAGTGTTAACAGATGACAGGAGCGTTAATGCCATTAACATTCTTTCAGCACTCCACGTCAGTGTGTAAATGTTGTCCTGCTGCTCAGTCACTCTGAGGGAAAACAGTTCACAACGATTCCCAGATGCTGAGATTCTGATTCAGAGGATATTTGTTTCTTCCCTAGCAGCCTGCTCTAAGAGATTCTGTGATACAGTGGTTCAGACAAGAGAATTATCAGTTGATGTTTAGTGCACATGCAATATCTAACATTCCCAGTGCATAGAAGTCCCACGCACACTTCTCCCCAGATCCTTTCTTTACAATTGAAGTAGATCAAATAAAGAACTAAAAACCCCCTCCTATTTAGTTGTGAAACAATAGTTATTATTAGATAGAACTATGAGCAAAACATCTATCCAGTGAGAATATAGCCTTTCAGGAAGGCAGCTTTTTCAGTTCATAAAAAGGATTTGGTTATGAATGGTGTTCCTTTCTGAAAATTCAAATTAGTTCACAAATGGCTGTTTCCTATTTAATAATAAGATGAATACACTCTGCTTTGAAAGTCTTTTCTCTGCAGTAATTTTTATTCTTTCATCCATAGTTGCCTTAATTTTGCAATTCTTTAAAAATAAGCCTTTAATTCTTCATATGGATGCAATCAGTTAGAAAAGCACATTTATTGAGTTTGCACCAATAAAGGGTTGGCACCATTTATTGCTCTGGTAAGTAAAAGACTTTAACATGACTGGGCATGTTCATATCTCTTACTAGAGTAAATGATACAGCTGAAATACAGAAAAGCTACATAAAATCTTCATTTAAGGATATACCAGCAGACTTACAAGACATTATATAGATTCATGTAACACTGGTCACAAATTACATAATGGTCCAAATGCAACACAGCAGAAAGTCCTTCTCTCCAACTAGCAGGATAACAAAAAGCACAAACCCAATGCCCTGTGACCAAACAGCCCTAAGGCTGCCTGGCTCTCCTACTTAGCCCTTCTCCTCAGAACCAAGCTCAATGCTCCTGCCTGTTTTCTAGAGCAATAAACCTTCGTCACTGAGGGGGATGCACACATGTTGGGATGAATGAAGAGCTGGTATTTTTTATTTATGTATCTATAGTTCTAAATCAAGATTAATTAATAAATTAACTCTGTACAACTTGCCATTTATTCCCTCTGAAACAGCTTCTTATTCTGATGCCCCTAATTTTTCATAGTAACATTTAAAGTTAAACACCATTAATCTGAGTGTCTTCCTCAATCCCCAGCTAGACACTCATGTTTTAACATCATTGAAAAGAAAGCAGCCTATACCCCTACGGCAAGTACGAGTTTCCCACTTTAAAGAAATCTTCCATTAGAGGCACAAACACTGAAATAAACCAAGGAGTGAAAGCTACATTTGTCATAGTCTGTAATTACTTTTCTAAACTGTTGAATCAGACTCCCCAGTGTTGCATGAAGCAGGGCTAATTATAAAAGAAACCTCTCACATTTAAAGTTGAATTATTTACAATTTGATCTTCAAATAACTACAACTGTAGCCATGGAGCAGCTGATGAAAAAGTTGTCTCAAGAATCACACATCAGTTACTTAATACAGCATGAAATTTACAGAAAGCATACTTTAACCTCTCTTTTCCTTTTTCTTTGTTGTTTTTCTCTTTTCTTTTCCTGTTTAACCACAGTATATTCTCCTTTCTGTTGCAGCATAGCTGTAATCTTCATTTTAAACTGAACTATTTCTGGTGGCCAACCACACAGTTCAGCTTCATGATCCCAATGACTTCAGAGTGCTGCAAGCACTCCTTAAAACTTATGCAATTACTTAGGCAATAACAATCCCAATTAAAGCCTGACAGCAAAACAGCAACTATAAAAATAATCCCACAGAAGTATTTCCATAACTCAAAAAGTCCACAGCATTCATTACAAGGAACATAAGACTCAAGACGAAGTACTGTTTCCCAGCAAATAGTGATCATGGAAGTTTGAACTGTGTTACTAATTGAACACAAAGCTCCTCTGCAATGATGGAGGCAGGGTCAGATTTTTGATACAGAAAGAGATAAATAATACATTTTTTACTCCTCATGCCTATGAAACTACAGAATAACTGAAATATTTTGTATTTCAGTTTTAAGTCTATTTAGTGGAAGTTTAAGTCTATTTAAGTCTGTATTTCAGTATTTAAGTCGAATTAGTTGAAATCAGTATTTCAAATGCATATAAAAAAACCCCCACAAATAAAGATTGGGAACAAAAAGTCCTTAAGAAGTGAATCCATTTTGTTACTGCAGATAATTCAAGTAACCTGATCACAATATAAATATTCTCACATGGAGGAAAACAGATCTACTAAGAAATGAGTCCAAAAAACTTGAGCTGTTCTTAAAGTGTCATAGTGGCTAGCGACTGAAACACAAGGAGCCAAAACAGCATCCTTATGTATATTTGAGAGGAAAATCACTGGTACAATCCATTAGATATGCAGAACTTACACTGATTGAATTTTGAAAGTTAAGACTGTATACTGACATAAAATAGATGCTTCTACTTAAAAAGAAGCTATAAAGTTGATGGTGGCATTACTTGTTGAGATGATTCTATTTTATTCTCAAAATCAAATCAGATGGTCATACTATACCTTAGTAATCAACCTATAGCTACATCACCTGAATTTCTTCTATTATATTCATTGAAACTTATGATCAGAAATAGAAAAAGCACCCTTAAGCAGGAAGACATACTGACTGTATTCCAGAACCAATTCACCTGAGGATCTGCAGAGCTATAAAGGAAATGATGTAAAACTGAATGTGCTTGTGTTATCAAATGATTTCATTTCGTTGCCTATAGCTTTATTTTAAATATAAACTCTTCAGCTAACATGAACCCATTTTCCTCAGTTTGTAACTAATAAAAATGTTTTCAAATACCCTTTTGATATGTATCAAGTTGGATGGCTGCAGTCAAAACGACATGAATTGAATTCTGACAGCTTTAATTCAGAGTTTTTCGATCAGTGTGGCATATTTACCTAAGGATATTACTTTTGCAATCTCCTGCAGTTTTTTAAGCAGATTGTGGAATAGTAACACACTACTCTTCCTGTCTTTGTGCTTAATTCCTAAAGTAGTTTTAAGTTCTTTTTAAGCATTCAGGATTTTCATCAGTAGTATGCATCGAGATGAATAATTGTATGCACAATTAAATAAGGAAAACTGATTAAGTGAGATCACAAATTATCCTGTTCAGGAATGCTGCAAGGAAAAAATCCCTAGGTCAAAATGGAAGGACTTACTTTATTCATCTTTTTGTCTCTCACAATAACAGCAACATATTTACTAAAATAGTTTTAAAACCCCACCAAAATAAATAAGTGCTTTCATAGCATTTGCATCTATATGATGAATACTAATTCATTTGATTATTAAGAATCGATATCATGAATGACATTCTCATTGTAATTCATCTCCTACCTTAGGACAACACCAAGCCATGTCCCTTTAATATTCCTGAAGAAAGTCTCACCCACAGTTAGTGGTAAACAGCTTTGTTTATTAGCAGGAAAGAGAAATCAAGCCTTTAATTATGGTAGTATTCCTGCATCCTAAATCTCTGTACTGAGAGATGATTTATGTTCAGACACATCTCAAACTTTCTGAAACACTCAAGGAGTTAGAGAGATGTTCAGCCCGAAAATCTTTGGTTTCTAATCTCAATACATGCTATCTTCTCAGTATGTGCTATTCATTCTTCAAGAAGCTGACGGAAACAAGAAGTAACACGTACTGAAGACTAATACACGAGAATAGAAAACTTAAAACTACTTAATGATAAGCAGGAACAAATTTCATCACTTGATATGACTGGTGATGACTTTCTAAAAACAAATAGCACCATTTATCAGGTCATCTATTAATCATGAAAACATATATCCTTCAGCATAATTGGTTCATTTCTTAGAGCTTTATCTATTGTCAAGCCACCAAATTCACTAGTACGATAAAAGCTGGCAGACATCTACAGTTCAGGATGCCTATTTTAATTATCAGTAAATGACAATCTGGCTGGGACATCAATGTAGGTGAACTGAAACAAGGCTGCCCAGGAGACCTTCAACAGTTAATTGTCAAAAATTCCATAGGATCCTCTTATTTTTGCCAATATAAAAGCATTAATACACTTATTTTTTTACTTTTGCACTGTCAGACAACCTTTCTTCTCTAAGAAACTCAGGCAATAAACCACAACACAGAAGAAGGTAAACGTTACCTACTTGGCTCTTTTTCCTCATCAAATCACTTGAGCGATCCCAATCATTTTTAGAAGTACAGTAAATACATAGGTAGCAAAACAACAAATGGCAAAGCATTTACTCAACACAAGTGAAAAATAATGTATATAACCTCTAAAACGGAGCTGTCTACGAGAAATCACAGATGCAAAAGCATTTCAAGATGTTGGTTTCATTTATGAGCAAAAGTGGGACTTACTTGACAGTATTCGGCCTACGCACATGACAACAAGGCACAGGACAATTATAAGGCAGTATTATAAGATTTTCTGATGTGAATGTATGTCACAGGAATAATAAGCTTTTTTTTTAATAGCAGAACTGATAAATGTGATTATTAGCAAGTCTCTTAACGTTGAAAATAAGACAGAGTGGAAGAGAACATGTAAGTACCAAGAGACAATTTTCCACTTAGTCACGAATTGTCTTCCTTGAGACACTTTTCCACAGTCTTGTCAGAAACTTAAAATAAATCCATATAGAGAATGTATTCAATATCTTCTGGTGAATTTCTGTCACTGAACCCATTCAGATGGTTAATCTCACTAGTATTTACTTTCCAAATAGACAATAGTTAGGAGAACCTCTTTATTACATTTACCTACTGAATGTGATGAGCAGTTATAAATGGCTCTGGACATCAATCCCCTCTTCATTTTTTCTTTGATAAACCCACAAACCATGACATCTGACTGACATTCAACATGTTCTGTTACGCCCTTCTCAGTACTAGAATATAAGCTTGAATGCAAAGACCTAAAACTTATTTTCAAGTGCTGTAAATACTTATCCAGGCAATCCAAGTGTTCAGCTCACCAACGAACACATGCAAAAAGGATATGCTCATCTTCTCCACAAACTTATCATTTTCATCTTGTGTTTTAGGGAAATTCTTGATGTCATTTTCTAGGCGCTGGATCTGATGGTTCATTGAATCAAGGTTGCTCTTCAGAGTTTGGGCTGAAACTAAGGAAAAAATGACAATGAGGAAAAAGCTTTCACATTCCAGAAAGGCTACCACCATAAACAGAAAAAACAATGTCTGCATAAATGGGAGAACAATTCCATTAAGTAGACTCACATTTTTCTGAATTACTGCTCATAAAAATCCCACTCTTAAAAACTGAGTGAAAATTTCTTATGCAATATACCAAATCATCATATTTTATGTTGAAATGTCACCATTTAAATCTAGCATTAGTTCAAATGATTCCACTTCTATTTAAATTCATTGGTAAAAATTCTAATATTTCATTCTTCTAAATCTAATACAAAGATTAAAAAGTAACTAAGCTTCAGAGAGATTTTACCTTATTAATGCATGTACTTGGCTAAACGAATGATCTTATTAACTCATGCACTCTGTTACAGAAATTATTTAAGGAAGAGACATGGAGAAAAGATCAAATATTTTTCTTCTATTGAAATTAACTGATTTCTAAAAACCAACAGCTGTGAAACCCTCTGTTCACCTCAAAGGTAGGTCTGAATAATAAAATCTACTGATAAGCAAAAAAGAGAGAAAGGACTCGCAGGACTGCGCCAAGAAACCTCTAAAGAGGCTCTGCTTACTCTGTCGTGCTATTCCATGTAAACCAATGTTTCTGCAATTTGTAGTAAGGAACCACTAATTGATATCTCATGAGAGAAATCTCCACTGGAAATCATGACAAGACAGTTTCGAAGGGGAAGCAATACCATACTACAATGAAATTCTAGACCTTGATGAAAAGTGACAGTCTCCACAGAGAAGCCCTGGGCACGCTGCAATATTAAAACAAACCGAACCTGTAATATTGACTTTTATGACATGATCCATACAGTCCACTTATCATTCTCAATTTAATCATAAAGAGCAGTTTGACAAGCACTTTCTCTCAACCTAAGGATTCATTTTAGAGCCAAATCCCAGCTTCTGCTCCTTGTCTCCTCTTGCATAGGTTACAAATAAGAGCTTATAAGAGCAAGCAGACAATCTCAACACCACCTTTCCTCAAAGAGCTAAGTAACATTTGCACCATTTCATGTCCTTTGTTTAACTGAGTACATAATATTTCACGTATACTTTGTTTCAGAGCTGACTTATACCCTACAATTACTTGATCTTTAGTGACAGTTAATTCTTAAAAAGACAGAGCTACAAACAACTTCTGATGTGTGGAACCAGAGGGGAGAACATCCAGCCCGTTATCTACCTTTCAGTCATTACTGACTGCAGGAAGCTGCTCTACAAAACTACTGCTGGAGTTGTACATCCCAGCTAACCCACGGATTCCTTGTGTACTCAAGATGAGCACACAACTTCTTTTTAAAGAGGCTTCCACTTTTTCTTATTTTCCAATGGAAAGGAAAGTTGCAGATTATTTTCAAAAGAATTATTTTCTTACTCTCTTGTACTTTAAAAACTTGTGCTGGGACTATGTGAGGTTAAACAGTCGCACAAATTCAATTCAAGATAGCTTGAAAGGGAATAAAAAAGTAAATAGGAAATAAGAATCCCATAAAGAAGGAAGCTGTTCCCAGAGCAAAATCAATTCTGTATTTTTGGTAAGTAATGGTTCATATCAGCCATAACAATGATGTAACTTGTCACAAACACATTCAAATACCTAAGGCACCAATACAGCTCTCTATTACAGTCATAATCTTGATTTTATTTTCAATTTCATCTTTTCTATTGGGTATCAATTACTAACTAATCATGTAATCTTAGAATTATAATGAAACAGCTTTTTAAGCTTAACTCAACGGGGGTGGAGAAGTAATAAATCTATACAGAGCACAGTATCCTTGTAGTTATTAACGCAACGTTCAAGAGTTAACTTGAACTCAACCAGTAAAGCAGTTTAAATAATAAACATTGTCAAAGCTTCTAGGTTATGGCTGCATTAGTTTAATCATTTGATATTATTGTCAGAAATGGAGCACACATTTTTGCTTCAACTGAAGAACTTGAATTACTAAAATATTTTTATAGGCTGTTATGTGGTTGGAAAGGGAGACAAACAGCACTGAAGTAAAATCCTGGAACTGAAAAAGAAATTAGTAGAAAGCAAATGGTAATTTTGGTGCTAAAAAGAATAGCAGCTTCTATGGTATTTCTCAAGTAAACAGGCAACATAACAGATGAAGTTTAACTGTTTCCAGCAATTTTGAAATATTTAAATGCATGACCACTTAGCAAGAGCAGTTTATTTCTGTTTGAAATGTAAAGTGGAAAGGAATTCAGCAAGCAATGACAAATGAGAATTTTCAGTCTCTGTTATTAATATGGAAGAAAAGTATTTTCAATAACCTTGTTTTATAAAACTAAGTTTTAAAACAGTTCAGACGAGGAGCCCCTGACTTTGACAGTACAAGGGAACTCCATCCAAGTAAGAAGGCTGCATTCAAAAGCTCTTCTTCCCATAACTAACTTCTATATTCCCACTGAATTACCAAAAAACCACTGTGGAACAGGCATTATCATTCACTTTATATTCGTTTTGCCTAGCCCAGAAAAATCCACAAGTTCTGTTCAAACAATTTATAAAGTTATTGTTCTGCAAGACAAACTTAAGAAGACTATGTAACAAGACAGATATATATATATATACACACATTATAATAAAATATCTGCCTTTCCTCCCATGAACTGTTTTATTAGAGACTTAGTACTTCAGTAACGTGACGATGAGGCATTGTGGACACTTTTTAGTCTTTCAGGGAAAATGATGTAAATTCATTAATAGTCTGGAAAGATTTTAATTTATGAATGCATAAAATCTACTTGTCACAAAATGCCATTTCTTTGAAACCATTCCATAAACGCACATACTGAACACTATACTCCTCACAGCTCATGATCACAAGGCAAAGGACTGTCCACCTTCAATCTGCCCATCATTCCACATGAAAATTAGGCATCCTGGTAGAACTAGCCTGAAAATCTACGTGAAAGGTAGCATTCGGGCTTCAGTGGCATGCAAGCATTTTCCAGGCTATTACTGGGAAAGCCTATTTGTAGCAGCAATGACAACTTAATGTTGCAGCAGGAGAACACAGCCAACTAAATCCAGTACACAAATATCTCCTTTCAAGATAGTAACAACAAGACAAATACTGAAAACTAGTATAATGATGGGGGGAAAGGAACCCAGGCCAGAATGGTTTGGGTTGAAGGAGACCTTAATGCTCATGCACTTCCAAAACCCTGCCACAGGCAGGGACACCTTCCACTAGAGCAGGTTGCTCCAAGCCTCATCCAATCTGGCCTTGAACATTGCCAAAGATGGGGCAGCCACAGCTTCTTTGGGCAACCTATCACCTTTCTGTAATGTTTTTCTTCATTTTACTATTTTCCCTATATTAATTCCTCCTTTGTAAAAAAAAATAAATCCCATCCACTTATTTTGGAGAAAGCAGTTGCACAGACTGCACGCTACGGAGGGCTTAGTGAATGTCTGGTAGACCACTTTAGTCCTAGGAAAATGCTACAAGCAGTTAATCTCATGTTAATGTCAAATGCTAGCTAGTTCCCCCAGTCAAGCTAAGCATTTTATATGCATAGTAATACAGTGATAGCATCACAGGAGAGCCTAATCCTTTCTAAAGTAAGATTGCGTCAGACTGAGTCCTCCCCTATAATGAGGCAAAATGATACATTTTGATTAGGTGCAGTGTCTCTTGCATAATAAATTTAAAGAGTCTCTGCTCACAAAGCAGAACAGGGATGGCTATAGCCACACTTAGTAAAAACCCTAGTGAGAGCCAGTGATATGAATTAGTTCAGTAAGCAAAAGCAAGTCTATGTGAAGCAAATGAACTAGTGGATTTGTAAGTCTAGACAGTATTTGTACCATAACTACATTCCGAGCATAGTAATGATTATTTATTTCTTATTGCCTGAGGGCAGGTGGAAGTAAGTTTTTGATAAAAAGTATGAAAAACAGCTTGAGGGGAAATGGGTGAGCAAATACCTAATCTGCAGGAATTACAGTCATTGATTACTCAATTCATAGCACTAAGTTTATATTTATTAAGAGAATAAATGTTCTGTTGGACTTAGGTGAATAGTGCTGCTGCAGTCTACTTGAGGATTCTGTGTATCTCAGAGTATGACTGTATTATGTATGGGTATATATATATGGACATATGCTGTCACAAATAGATCTCACAGGTATACATATGTATGAATACATTTATATATGTATTCTTTTGTGTGATACAGGTGTATCTTATGTATAACTCGTAGGTATGCGTATATATACATACCTACATTTACACATACATACATGCATACACACATATCTGTGATATATAGCATAATATACCTGTGTCACACAAAACAACCTATACTTGAGGCTTCATGGTTGAATAGCTTCAGACTTGAAAGCAGCACAGTTCCCTTAACATGCTCTCTCTCAAGTAATTAGCATGTCACTGTTTGCTCTAGAAATCTTTCCTAACACAGCTATCCTGCGTCCTGGACACAAGCTATGATCAATCACTTTGTCATATTTTAATATACAGATAAACCACTGTGCTATAAAAGTACATCCAGCATTGGAAGAATGCTTCTGAAGAGCACGGTACACATGGCTTTGGCCATCATTCCTCCTGAATATTAGAGAGGGAAAAAGCAATGGAGTGACCACATGCAGTATTTCCTTTATCAGAAACAAGTCTTCACTAACTGTGACGCGTGATAGACCTAGAACAAGCTTCAACAATAAAAATAACTTAATACTGAAATATTTTTGCCAGGTAAGACACTGAATTCAATCACTAGAAATTCTAAAGAAGATATAAGATCAACAGTCCAGACAGGTGGGATCAATCTCTTAGGATTACATCAACCACAGCTACTACTGATAACAAGCAAATGCTCCAATATCTAGGTACACATCCTGTGTTTTTAACAGAACTTAGGCAGAAGTGAAGGATTATGGATAAGTACATTCTTAGGCCAACAGTGTCTAAATTTCTAAGCAAAACTCCAACAACAGTGAAAGAAATGGTAGTAAGTTCATAACCTCTAAAGAAATGTTGGAAATGCTTAGAGGTGGCGGTTCAAACACCTTGGGATCAAAGGTTAAAAACCAGAGTATTTAACTAGCTAGGGCACATCGCCACCCTCTTGTTCCAAAAAATGGGTAAGCTTTCTGCCACAAACTACTCATGCTCAACAATTGAAACACAATTGCATGCCTAGATTTCACTCACCAGCAGAGTCTCTGCATTTTAGCTGCCTTATCACATACATCATATGTGTAAAGGAAGGTAATGACCCAGCTATGCTTTAGCATTTCAAACATCTACTGTAACATCATTATCTTAAACAAAGATAAAGCAATTGTGCATTGATTCTATTGTTCTTTCCATTTGCTAGCAAAGGTGAACCACAGTTTCAAGATAAGAGCACTCACTAAGAAGTCCAGCCCCAAGCAGCTCTTAGCTTTACAGTTTAATGAGAGATTCAGTCTAGGACACTAATTATCTTTCAGTCCGAGATGATGCTTAATGAGGCATTTATGTGCAGCAGCTCTAGACTGCAATATTGTTCTCCATCTATAGAGAGAAAGGAAGGAGACTCACTAATACTTATCCAAAACAATCTTAACTGGATCCAGACTTAAAATCAATGCAGCACAAATGTATATATTACATTATCACATCTTATCACAAGAAGAAAATAGATATAGGTGATACCATTTAAGAAAAGGATGACAGTTTTTAAACACACATTTGGAAAAGAAGTACACCACACAAGCTAAAACACTAAACCCACAATTTTGGGTACAAACTACGAACAAATTTTCAGCTTCTCTGAACAACAACAGCAGCCATCTACAGTGAGGAAATTGAATTTGAATACTGCACACACTGAAGTGCAAATGCCATTATCAAGTTTGCCTTGACAAGTGAGATAGTGGGGGAAGGAGAAAAACACTGCCTGTTAGGCCTAAAACCAGAGCATCATGAGCAGCATGTCTTCTTCTCCCCACTGGAGCTGAGGAAATTACAGACAGTGCTCATAATCCTGGAACACTTTAGACAGGTCGCATTATCCAACTTATTATTAACTCAACATTTTTTACTACTTAAGATTAAATTAATTGTCAAAAAAAGAAACAGTTCTCTGAAAAAGAACACACTCTGAGCCATAAGAGGTCTTCTGGTTGAATGCTGACAAGTGGTGTGCTTATCTTCATGATCTGCACAAATTCTGTGTGTGCCAACCTCCTATTGCATCTGAGCCCTCTTGGCAATACCAGCCCTTCAGCTA
>JANHGB010018707.1:19848-42296 GCA_026283785.1 Coracopsis vasa | reverse complement strand
CCTCCTCCCTGGCAGAGCATGAGACTCAGAAAGTCCTTGGTCAGAGTAAACATTACTAAGCAGCAACTGAAAACATCAGTGTTATCAGCGCTGTTCCCGGGCTGAAAGTCAAAAACACAGCACTGTGCCAGCTACTAAGAAGGAGAAAAGTGACTGCTACTGCTGAACCCAGGACAGATACCAATCAGGAGATGCTCTTTAGACTGATGTCTTGTTGATACAGGATTTCCTGCAAGATCTATGAAAAAGAGCTCTTTTTATCATCTTATGCTTATCATTATGTTATACCAAACTGAATTTGTAACAGTCAGTGGAGATTTAGATTGTCATTTAAAAGTTATTAAATATTAAGAAATATCATAAACACTAAACATATGCAAACAGTGGGGAGGGAGGTTGAAGTGAGAATGAAATGTGAACTGCAGGATATATTTGTGTCAGTTTTGAAACCATTTGATCTCTACTCAGAATCTGTCGTCCCATAGTGGTGCTATTTGCTGGCCATTTCTTAGTATTTGTAGCAGGATGACAAATCTTGCCTTTCAGGAAACCTGAGCTTTCAAACTAAAGGATTGAAGTCAGTCATGCAGGGCTTCTTTTCATCTGTCTTTTGCCTTTATAAACTTCATGTTGAGGCCAAGGACCAAGCAGTTTTCTTGGTTTGAAAAACACTGAGTGCATTTCTTGGAAGTGCTGCAGCCTAATAGCAACAAGTAGAGTCACAAAATAACCTGAAATTTGTCTCGCATGCTACCAATGAAGCTGAGGTTCAGGCTATTATTAGCTGATAAAAATCACTGAACATATCTTTCCTTCACAGAAATGCTATGTAGTCATTGCTATATTAAGGATCGGAACAGGCTGCCCAGGGAAGTGGTTGAGTCACCATCCCTGGAGGTATTTAAAAGACGTGTAGACGTGGCACTTGGTGATATGGTTTAATGGTGGGCTTGTCATTGCCGGTGGAACAGTTGGACTCAATGATCTTAAAAGTCTTTTCCAACCTGAATGATTCTGTCGTTCTATGTTGAATATAGACCTGAAAAAAAGGCTAAAGATTAAATATAAATGGAACATATGTATTTAAATAATACATGACTGTTTAAACATGAAGATGAAAGGGGAGGGCATCACCAAATTCCATTATTCATTTCATAGTGTTAATTCTAACCAGTCTTCTTAATTCCTCAGGAAAACCTAAGTTCTCATGTTAAGGTTTATCCAAAATCCATTAAAACCATAGAGAATCTCTCTGCCAAGGCCAGTAGCCTTCGGACAGATTGTGTTATTTTGACAAGCAAAACAGTTTATGTGTGCTTAAATTCTGAGGCAAAAATAACTGCAAATAGGAATGTGCAGCCATCAACTGGACAGCTTTTAGCCTGTACTGTTGCAATACAGAGCTCAAAGGCTTTGAAAGATTTACGGTACTGATTTTATTCTGTGTTAATAACTTTAAATATTCAAATGAATATTATTTGCAAAAATAATCACCTCTTTCAGTATAAGTATTTGCAAAAGATTGTTAACTATTTTGCATTGTGTTTACTTGCAGGATCCCAAACTGCGCGAGCTGTTGGATGCTGGGAACGCAGGAGGTCGCCTGGAAAATCGAATGATAACTGTTGTCTATGGCCCAGACCTGGTCAATATCTCGTACTTGAACTTGGTGGCATTCCAGGAGGATATAGCAAAGGTAGTATGATATTCATCTGTGTCATATAAAATTAATGTTTATGAAGTGTTAGTTTGAAATACGGATAAATGAGATAACAGTGGAGATTGCTATGAAATGAACCTCACTTCTGTTACAGAGCTGTGCTGCTCAGCACCCAAGAGGAAAGGTGCAGTCATTCTTTTTCAGGGAGTTTATTTAGCAAAGCTTGTGCCCCTGGTATTTGTGCTCATCTTCATAACATTGCTGTAAACCCCAAACTCACACTGGGAAAATAATGGTACACACAAATTTTTATTCAACTATGAGATGTGTGCTGTGACTTTCCAAACACATCTCGGGATCTTTCAGTAGTTATCACCCTTTTACACTTGTTCTTACTGTGTGTGAATTATGGATCATCTGTGAGAGCCAAGTTTGGAACCAACTGACTTTTTAAGGTTGGCCTATATCAAAGTAGTGGGAATCTACAACTCTACATTGTACACTCAAATAGCCAACAATCACACACCTTAACACACACATAAACATTCCTGTTTATATTCAGAGGTCAGTTGCATTGTATTTTGCCTACTGATAGCCCTTGATAAGAATTGCATAGTCAATGTCATTACCTTAGCAAAGTAATCTTTCCATGCAGATGTACAGTCCCTTCATTTCTGTCCAACACACCACATAGCTGTTTGTGCCAAGCAAGTTCCATTTGATGTTAGTACATCTTTTGGTTTTGGCTTGTTTTGGTTTTTTCCCACCCTTTCTTCCAATTGCTATACAACTCAGTTGTGGTTATTGAAGTGAGAGCTCTTTGCTTTATCTCTTCCGAATTGACATTGAAAAGCTACCCCTCCTTCCACTTCCATTCATGCAGGTAGACTCTGGTGACAGCCTTCAGATAACCACCCACAGAACACACTTCAACATGGTTTGCATCCTCAAGTGCACTAGGTTGCACTAAAATGATAGTTTCTCTGTAGGCTGCAGTTATTTAACAATAGTACTGAGTTATTTTGTCACCTCACAGGCAACAAGGGGGGTCAGACCAGGTGAAAAATGGTCATAGAATGAAAGTCTTGAGCAAGGAAGAGATATTTTTGCTTGCCAGGTTTCTGTCTTTGCTAATCTTCATTAGCCAACTGGTCAGCTTGGCAAAAACACAAATTCCACCATCTCACTGATCTGAAAGAACAGAAACAAAATGAGTTTGTGGTGGTCTGTGGACTGCTGACTGGGAAGTGCTGTCCTCAGACTTGCAAACACACAGCTATACTCCACAGGGTGGTTAAGAAATCTTAACACTGCAAAAGCGATTGAACCAACACTTCAGGGAGGTAAAAACCCAACTATCTAAGCCCATTATAGAAAACGCAAAGGTATGCTAAAGCTTTACCAGCAACAACTGGTTAGCCCTTACTATGGGCAAATCACCCAAATCAGAAGCCTATGTCCTTTTCTGCTTTCCTGTCTAGCCTGCAATCAGTGAACTATAATCATTTGCCAAAGCAGTGCAGAAATT
This sequence comes from Coracopsis vasa, assembly GCA_026283785.1. Taxonomy (NCBI): domain Eukaryota; kingdom Metazoa; phylum Chordata; class Aves; order Psittaciformes; family Psittacidae; genus Coracopsis; species Coracopsis vasa. The sequence continues at coordinate 39,108 of JANHGB010018707.1, read as the reverse complement.
GGTATTTTAGGGCTATTTTCTGTTTGATAATGGAACTTTAAAATACAGTAGATAAAATCATGTTTTAGAAAAGCTTGGCTGCTTTAAATCCTGAGTAACTCCTACAATCTGAGTAACTACGAACCTAAATCTTCCTTGTTATTTGTAAATGCAGTAGACCAAATAAATTACTATTTTGTCAGCCAGGCACTGTGGCCTGAGGATGTGATTTTCAAAGCACTGCGGATTAGCTGTGCTTCCTCTGAGATCACTTTAAGTATCCTGATTGTTTCAGTGAAAACTGAGTTTTGATCACTATTGAATGCATCTAAAAATTCTTCCTTTTTCAACATGTTTTCCAGCTTTATTTGAGCCAGACCACAGAATCTTGTCCTTATCTCCAGGACCCATGTAATGACTCAGAGCAGTAGTAATAAATAAGCACATGAGGCACAAATCATCTCTTCGGGGAGCTCGGAGAAGGCCTGTAAATACACAATGTTTTCAACATCACACATGCAAATTTTGACCCTTCCTGTTGCTGACGTTCCAGAGAAAGCAAGTGCCAGGGAAAAACTCCCCCACCTTTCCTTTTTCAGTGCATGAATATTATTTGGATTAACCCTTCATTTCTGATACCTTATCTTTCAAGTTGTGTAACAAGTATCAATCAGTCCTTTCTTGGAGCAGAAAGGCAAAGAAAACTCCAATAGTCCTAGTGAGGCAGCTAAAATTATTCAAGTATGGGGTTTTCCTCCTTTGCAGGAGGCTTCCTATGCTGCTACAGACTCTGTTCATCACATCCACTGGCCAAGTTGTGGGAAAATTATGAAAATAGGAGCCTTGGGCTATTCAACTTGCTTTAAATAAACCAAATACAGAGCTAGAACTGACAATACAGGCACATTGTATTGTTCTATGTGCATTCCTCCAGGAGAAAGTAACTAAAGTGCATTAGTGATGAGCTGAAGGGCACTGTGCCACTGGTTTGCTCAAAGAATGCAGCTTGAAAGTCATTAGATAATGGTCTAAAAGGCAGATTGCTGGACATGTCTTGATGATGGAAGGAAGTAGCACTGATACAGTGCTTGCTTATTTTCAGACAGATGTGCCTGTCATGGGACAGGATTTGTGACTGTCCATACACATAGTGCTGCAGAAACCAGGATAAAGGAAGAAGTTTATTGTCAAACCCTATTCTGAGCAGATGCTCTTTTTCTGCCTTTGTTGTCAACATGAAGTCATCCAACCTGTGAACATCTGTGTTTGCTGTACAGGATTTCATTCTCTTCCCAAATCCATGAACTTCAAAAGCGAATGTCTCATCTTTCCCATATCTTTTCTCTCACTCTGTGCTGTGCCTCTCATGCCAACTCTGCTCTCATCACGCTAGTCCATCCTGGCCACGTTGGCCCTTATCTAGAGGCCAAGGAAATCTGTTTCTCCTTGGTTTGATGAGCTTTGGATAAGATCCCTGGGTAAGAGCTGATAAATTCCTCCATAAATTAAATGATATCATCAAAGGTGATTCAAAACTTGGGCTATTCTTTGCTTTCCAGCATACCTCTTTATTTGTCCAACTTCCTTGGCATATGTAAGAGCTTGATCAGTGTAATACAATGATAAAGCAAACTGTATAAATTCACATCTATTTGATGCATTTTTAACTAAAATTCATAAGATGCCGAAAGTGTGGAATTCAAGCAGCTTGTTTTGTTAACCTCCCACCAAAAACAAATGTGCAAGAAACACTGCCTTCACACGTAGTCACTTCTGATTTGAAGGAAGCTTTTTCAAGAAGGTGTGCTGTCTTTTCTCATGAAAAAGATCTCATTTCTTCTGTTACATCGTATCATAGATATCCTGATGCATGTAATAGAGGAGTTACTTCACTGAGCAACAGATTTCCGAATGAGCTGCTGCTTATACGCTACCTGCCAAAGCACAGAACAGTTAAATAATCTGTTAGTAAAGTTCACAGGAATGATATAAATATGAATTAGTGTAACAGGACGTAGCCAAGAGGAGGCTGAGTTCAGAGAGTTCTTATCATGATGGATGGGACTTGCTTGGAGTTGAATGGCGGAAGGCTGGGTTCTTCCGCTACCAAACCGGATCAGAGCCTTCCAGTCTGCAGTTTGTTGGCACATGTACAGTCATATTTCAAAATACCCAGATTTATATTTTCCTATTGTGTTGCTCCTGTACAGGAGTCTGTACAGGAGTCTGCAGCCTCTGAATCACTACAGTGATTCGAAGGCTGTTAGAACCTTTCCACAGTAGGCTGTTTTCTTTCTGCACGTAACAGTTTTCTACCCTGCAGAGCGCTCTCACTGAGAGCTGCCTTCTGGAATTGCTGCTGCTGGTAAAGATGGCTGCAGGGTACATCATGCTTGGGGTTAGAGTATGGGCTTTGCTCTGTATCATGCAGCAAACTCAAGGAAACAGAGCCATTTGGTAGCTGAAGCAGCAAGGTGCATCTTGGCTCACAGCTTGGTGCAAGCCCATCAAAGTCAGTCCAGCGCATCTCCTTTATTTCTTCGAGTCTGTGCTCAGGGCTGTTGTTCCCCCTCCTGCTGAGGGTTCAGACCACTGACTGGAAAGATGATATGATCCTTTGCTTATTTTCTGACCTTGGTTTTTTGGCTGCGGCTCTGTAGTGGCTGGAATTAAGACCCTAAAATGGGAGAGGCAATGAGCAAGTATTGTTGACTTGGCATCTGCATTGTCAGAAATGGCTCAGCCTGTAGGTAGCCCTTAGAATATTTGGCACGAGCGTTTGATCACTTTGAAGAGCCAGGAAAAGCTAGCAAAGGAACATGGCAAGACTGTCTGGACAAATAATGCTTGTGACAGGCACATAATAACCGAGTTCCTCTTGCATTCCTGTCAACAAGCACTTGGACAAAGAGAAGGAAGAGCCAGGGTGTGGGATACTCCTGAAGTGCCCCAATTCCGTCTTCTACAAAATGCCTCAGTTTAAGCCCAGCTGAACCAGTAAGATCAAACCAAAGTCTATCAAGATCGGTTAAAAGCCAACACATTTTCAATTTCTCAATCATCGTTTATATTGCCAATAATCTCTGCAGCCGTTAGTGTCACAGGGAGAGGTTTTAGCTGCTATTATTAGTGCCTAAACAAAGCAGTGTTTACAAGATGAGCCTATTCCGAGCCTGGAAAAATGAGTTGCCAAGAAGAAAAACAGATGCTGCCTTTAATACACTTTCTGTTCCAAGAGTCACAGCAAAGCAGTTGTGTTGCTAATGAACCCGACTCCTCTCCTTTCTCACACCCCTCGCTTTTCAGATTAGATCCGAGAAGGAAAAACAATTTAAGCAGCAAAATGGAAGTGGTCACGAGAGGTGGAGGGGAGGGCCAGCTCAGCACAGTGGTTTGCCTCCAGAACAATGAGCCTGTGGCTGAGGGAGGAAGGTTTCTCTGCCAGAAATAGCAGTCATGAGGAGATGTGTTGTTGTCACAGCTGCTCAGGGGTGAGGTTGTAAATGGTGTGGACTTGAGGATCTGATAGCTGAAGGGTATCAGATACCCATGTAACAGTAAGTGCATAGGTGGGCTTATCTCCTTGTTGGGAGTGGCTGTGTGACACCAGTTTCAGGATCACGATCTGGTAACCTTAAGGAGAAAACCTTAGCGTGTTGAAAAATAGAAAACATTATAACTTGTGAACCTCTCTCAAATCAATCACCTACTCAGGTAGCATCCTGGGGCTTTTTAGGGAAAACAAGCTCATACGCTCCGAAGTGATGTAGCAACATGTGTTTCATTAGAAGTCAGTGATGCTTTCCATCATTATGAATTCCTGTCAGAATCATCCAGCTTTTATATCTCAAAAATAAAGAAGAGCCAAGGAGAGTGAATTACTCCCGAAGAGAGGCTGTGTGGCAATGGGGAATTTGGATCTGGATTGGAATGAAAGGAAACTCAATTTTGGTTTCAAAGGACACTTCATCAGGTTATAAAAAATAAACCTCACATTCTTTGCAAAGGCATTGTTTATTTCCATGCTGTTCTCTTAAAGGAATGAAAGAAAGCCAGTGCTAAACTGCAGTTGTGATTTGAAAGGATTGCAATTAAAGACTGTAAATAAGCACAAAGCCAGCAAGGAAAAGTGCACTGAAGTTGTGAATGAAAAGCTGCAGGAGAGACCTGCAAGGAAGGAGAGTGACAGGACAAGCAGTGAGAGTCTAAACTTGGATCAGCCTTGCTGGGAAGCCAGGAAGCTCTGAGACTGAAGGAAAGGACTTCAGCAACATGCATAGAAGTGAGAAAAATAAGAGAGGAAAAGTAAGGGAGAGCCAAGGGAAGCCTCCATCAGCAGCTGGAGGGCATTTCTACCCTGTGTCAGTGTAGCAAGAGGGAAACAATTTAGAGAGGGATAGGACCACAGGTAAGGGTGTGCAGTAGGAAGGAAAAGAGCTTTTCTATTTGAAGTTACATCTTATTCCTTGTGTATCAGAATAACTTATATTTATTCCTATGTATTTCTGCTGTGTTATGGGGGGTTTTTAAGCATGTTACTTATGTTGGCTGTAAGAGCTAAGGTAAAGTCAGTACTTACAGTTCTTAATTTGGTATCCACCATAAATATAAGGCGTGACATTTGTTGTCTGAGTCACTTCATGACCTGTGGAGAGTGTGGTGTGGAGGCTCTTACAACACACTCCTGCAGGAGGGGACACTGACACAAGAGACCTGCTATGGTATGGTCTGTATCCAGCCCTGTCAGTTCTGTTTGTCTTCAGAGGGATTTAAGCCCATTTCAGCTTCATTTTATAAGAATGGTGGTAAAGAGGCTCTTTTTTTAACCCTCAGCCTGCCAACCAGAGCAGTGTCCAACACAAAAGAAAATGTATTTTTCTGGGGCATTTATTTCACATCCTTCAGGAACTTGGATGTGTTTTGCATCAGACATTTCTCCATATGATTTATTTCTTTTTCAGTTCAGTGGAATAAGATACCTTTAAAAATACATTTGTATCAGTCTTCATTTCCTTGCAGCACGAGCAAATCAGGGTTCACAGATGAGGAGGGAAGCTGTGATTGGAAAAGATCAAGTTCAGGCTTTAATTAGGCACTTTTTACTAACAATATCATGTTCAGAGCTATTTTGCATTGTGTAAGTAAACATGGAAACTAAGCCTTGTTTAATCAAGTTTTCTCTTTGTAGGAATGGTCTGATGAAGTGTTCAGTTTGGCAACAAATCTGTTGGCACAGAACATGTCAAGGGATGCGTTTCTGGAAAAAGCGTAAGTCGCAATGGATTGAAGGCTGTGGGTGTTGCTCTTTGCTCTGCGTCATTTTCCTCTTTGCTTCTTAGTCACATTGTCATCTATTGTTTCTGCTTTGATGGGTTGTCACTTTTGTAAACACAGGCTTGTCCTTTCTTAGGGTTTTAAAAAGCCTGTTATCGAAACATCACTTAAACAAAAACCCTGTTTGGGTTCTTCTTGCAAACTACTAAGTCATAGCAAAAGAGAACAGGATTAAATGCCGTGTTCCCCTTGTATATCAAAGTAGTAACTTGTACTCTGAAGCTCTCCATTTAAAATGAAAGAATAGTCTGGACTGATTTGCTTCAGGTTTATTTTCCCTTTTGTTCTGTTATTGATCAAAAAATTAGAAGTACAAGTCCATTTTCCTCTCTGTATTTCATGTGATTTGGAGAGAAACTCTGAAGCCATTCATCTGGATTCCTTTGCCCAGGGCACAGATTCCAAGTAGAAAAGCTGGTTATGAGAATGTTTGGGGTATAAAAACACACCTCTGAAAGGAAAGAGAACTCAACCTGAGATTAGCAATTCTCAAGTGTATGTTAAGCACATGCTGATGGAGTTCTACGTAAGTGGTAGCACTGAGAACAGTATGGCAAAGCCTAGAAGATAGTGATGGCTATGAGCTGGGGTACTTGATTGCCTTTTGGGGGGAAGGACGTGAGGGTGTGTGTTTACTTCTCAGTGTTTGAGGTACAGCTGAAGTCAACAGAATTTCTTGTAGAACCTTTGAAGGTCGGACAATGCAGGAACTACAGCTTTGAATCTGATACGATGTGTTGGGACAGCAATGATGTATTAGGCAAATCAACTCCCAAATGGATGGGAACATTTAACATTTGCTATTGTCTCCCCATGTTGGCAATGGAGAAAGCACTGTGTTAACCAGGTGTCAGAGGAAGAGCAGAGACAACTTCCTGTTACTACTATTTCCATGTCCCTTACTACTCAAACACCTGGCTAGCCATCAGACTTTGCTGACAGATCTGTAATGGGGAGGATTTTGGCTATACCTAATGGTGTTTTCATACCAGGTTCAAAGGAGGAACATGTTATCACACAGTGTAGTAGATCCAGTTTTATTTGGAGCCATTTTTTGGTGGTTGTTCAAGTAATATTAATTAAAGATGTAGTCACTGGACACGTCACGTAGATTCAGTAGGAGGCAAGCATGGCATTCCTGTGTGGTTTTTTCCTTCTTCCACTAATTAATGAATCACTTGGGAACTGTAGGGCTTCCAGGGTCCACTGCACAGGTGCCAAATCAGAGTCACTTAAGAAATCTTTGATTTAGAAGATTAAAAGTATTTCCCCACTATAATTATTGTACTAAGCAAAGGGTTGGGTGCAGTCCTATCAGAACCCTTTTGTTGAAATAGAAAAGCAAATTACATCAGAGCAGAATGAAGGCTTTTTGCTTTGTGGTGTTACACACTTACAGTGCTGGAAGTGCAGTCATAAACAGCTTGAGCAGCTTTCCTGTGGTTTGGTCAGATGAGAAAAATAGGGTTAATTTGGAGGAAGGGCTGGTTAATAAAAACTGCTATTTTTGTTGTAATGGGCTCATTCCTCTTTTGTAGCCGTGCAGTGTAGGGTTGTGTTAAGGTGCAAAAATGGATGCTAGAGTGCATTAGTACTGCGATACTGACCGGTGCAGTAATGAGCAAAGGGTGACTGGGATCAGCATTTGTCATTCTTTGAATGAGTCCATTCGACTGCTACTGATGGGAGTATCTCCTAGCAAGCTTCTTAACAGAAATAACATGCTTGGTTTTCTTAGATGGGTGGATAAAGCTACAGGGGGAAAAATAGTGTCCCATGTGTAGCAAAGAATTTGGGAGGAAAAAAAGGTAGCAAGTGCTGATGGGGCTTGACTGGTTTTCAGACACATTTTGACTTTGCTTTAACTTAAGATCAAAATTCTTCTTCCTTCCAACCCCTCCCATAACTTTCCTTTATTTCTGGCTTTCTTGGCTGTAGAGGAAAACCCTAAATGTGACCAGAATGTGCTCAAAAGCTCAGAAAAACCAGAAGAGAGAATAAAACAAACTTTTTACGAATCGCTGTGATTTTTCCTTTTTATTCTCGATCAATGCTGGGAGATGGGGCAGGGGTGATAATGGTTTTGTCTGGGAACACAGCAGCACAGGAGCTTTCAGTTTCCAGAAGATGCATTTGAGGAGACCAGGATCTGTGACAGTGTTCCTCTCCTAGTCAGGGATCTTAGCATGTGCGGTGTTTTTGAAGCAGTTGCTAATGGCATTTTTGGTTGGGAAGAAAAGGAAAGTTTATTAGAACCATGCAGTTCCTTTTGCTTTTGGTTGGCCAGTGGGTAAAGTGAAAAAGCTTTTAAAATCCTCTTAAATACTTAAGTGTTGCCACATTTTTAACCAGATTATATTTCTGCAAAACTCATTTCAAGGGGAAATGTTTTAGTTATATTCAAGGGGAAGATAGGAAGCACTCAAAGTCATGCTCTTCCCAGGCTACTGCTGGTAGACATTGTGCTGGTAACCAGTAGTCCTCACGTACTGGGGGGAGTATCACATCACAGCTGTAGCCCCAACTGCTTCTCATTAAAGCTACTGGATGACTCCTGTTTCAGTAGGCTTTGAATCAGTATTTTGAAAGGTTTGGACATCCTCATCCTGCTGCCTTAATGAGGGTGTGAGAGAAGTCACAGGTCCTGAGATATTGAGATCTCTAAATACTCAGTTCAAAAGCTGAGTAGTTGCCTGCCTGTAGATGGTTTCAGCATGTAATTTTTGTACTGCTTCATACTGGAAATGTCTTGGACTTGCCCAGGGCTGCTAAATGTACTAACACTTGCTAGTGCAGAGGTATTTCAGTTGCCAGCAATTTGACTCTGCTTCCAGCTGAGGAGTGATAACACTTAGGGTGAAATGGAGAAACCTTCATAGATGTGTTTTGAGGAAGGCTTAGGGAGGCAGGGATGTTGGTGTGCAACATCAAGGGACAATTTCAGCCTCTGGAAGAGGAGTGGAGCCATATTTCCAGTCAAGTTGTATAACCTGTGTGCCACAGTCTAGTTTGCTGATAGACTGAGGGAGAAGGAGCTTGGGGGGAGGATAAATTTGTGCATTAATTGTATTTGCCATGTTTTGTTGCAAGACAGTATTTGATACTACACATGTATTACTGTTGAAGGAAAAGGTATTTATGATATCCCAACAGGTTTTCATATTGACAAAAAACCTGAGTCAAGCTTGCCACATGGTCAGAGCACTAGCACTGAGCTATAAAGGTGGTGGAGAAGTACTTGAAAATGCTGTCAAATAAACCAGGATGCTTTTCTCTCCACAGTTACACAAAACTTAAGCTGCAGGTGACTCCCGAAGGGCGCATTCCTCTAAAGAAGTGAGTTCTGTTCCCCCTCCTTACCATGTAGTCTCTTCTGAGTGTGAATATTTGTTTGGGATGAATATTTAACCCTTGTGTCCAGAATAATAATTGTATCATCTGTTTATAACAGATACTGCAGGAGAGTATTTTGTGACTATGAGGACATGTCTGTTCAAATACCCTTTGGGCTAGATTGCCCTTGTGATCATAGAGCAAGACTTTTAGCTTCTTTGCCTTTCTTCGTTCCACTTGCGTGTAATAAAAAACCCTATAATTTCTTTACCTTAGAGACATGCTGTGAGGATAAATGTGTTCAAACTGCATATTGCTGGGGGAATATGAAGAAATCAGTGGTGACTTTCTCAAATAGCTAGCTGCTCTAATAGCAGCTTGTGTTGGATAGAGTTAAACTCATTGTGGGCACCATTAAACTCACTTGTGTTACTGAGCAGCCAGCAAATGGAAATAAATATCTAAAGACCTGATAGACTGGGAAGTAATACTCAGTCACTAAGCCCCATGGGCCATCAAGGCATGTCTTGAAGCTGATTCCCTCTGTTCTGCCTTCATTTTGCAGCATATACCGCTTGTTTTCCGCTGACAGAAAACGGGTAGAGACCGCGTTAGAAGCTTGTAATCTTCCATCTTCCAGGGTAAGCATCTGAATTTATTCCTGGACCTTACAACGTGTTGCTTCTATTCAGTGGCATTTACTTTCTATTGAGTTGAGGACAGTTTGTCTGAGGCCAATTGTGCTGTGCTGGTCTTGGTAGCTGGTTTCTTTCCCACACAGAAGTTCCTGATAACCCATCTGCAAATGTGAGCACCTTTGATTTGAAACTATGTGAGGACCAGAAGTGCCTGCAAAAAGTGGGACTAGATCAAATGCAAGGGCAGGGGGTTGTGTGGCCTCTCCTGGAGTGTCCTGTGGGAATATTTAAGAACCTGAGACAGTTGCACATTTTCAAGGCATGATTTCAGTGTTAGCTCGAGGTGCAGCTAATGGGGTAATCTGTTTCCTTCTCACAAAAAAATCTATAGCTTGAGTTCAGTGACAATTTAAACTCACTGTAGCTTATCTGAAAGGTGCATGGAGTAAATGTTGAAATGCTCTAGCATCAAAGCTGTTACTGCTGTGAGAATGGAACCATTGTATGCTGCTAATCCAGGGTATCTCCTCAACCCGGAGCATTGGCAGGATGGTACATCACCCTTAGGAAGGCTTTATTCAAGAGGAACGAGCTCGAGAAGGTGATTCTGGTTAACACTGGAGTGAAGATGTCTTTAGGCTTTCATCTGAGGTAGAGATACTCCTCCAAGAAGCTTCTTATGGGATTATTCCTATGTTTGGAGGGCCAAGAAGTGGGGCAGAACTGGTTTGTGACAGAGAAGAGTCCCTTGCTCTTGTAGAAAACTGTTCTGTGATGTGTGCTCAGTGTTTGCTTCCCCAGTGGTTTAACAGAGCCAATTCCTACAGCTCCAGAAGAGCAGTGAAATGAAATCTTCACAAGCCAAACCTCAGATACCACTTACCAATGAGACCTTCCTTCATAGGTTTGGGAGCTTAATTCCATAAAATTCCAAGGAATATCTGTAAAGTAGGTATAAAATATTAGAATAACCTTATCTAAAGCAAGGTCTTGAGGTTAGAAACTTGGAAAGAATAATTTTAGAGATGAATTTTCATTGTTAGCAAACAAGAGAAGACGTGCAAAACATCCCTGAAGTGCTGCTTTTGAAATCAGTTGATTTATCACTTCTGTTTACCACCTCTCTCTGGGAAAAAGAATAATCCAAACATCACTGGAGTCCTTGAAAGAAACTGCACCTTTTTCTGCTATTTATTTAAGTAGAGCCAATTTTACATACATACTGCTGGATACTTGTTGCTGGGATACCATCTTGAAAATTATTCATAGTATAAAGCAGATCCTTTCTGTGCTTGGGACAGAAAAGAAGCACACTTCATGCAGCAGAGAAAAAGCTTTTTTTGAGCAGCTTTGAAAAAAACTGTTTTAGAAGCCAAGTGCTTAAGAAGCATTAAACTAAATCTCACAGAGGTTATAGAGCAGAAGAAAATCAGTACTTCAGCTACAGCTCTTTTCCTTTGTGTTCCTGCTTATTTGAACAAGTAAAATTCTTAGCTTCAACTTCCAGCTTTTCTGTATCATTGTACTGCAGGACAAATGGTGTTCCTGTAAAGCCTTGGAAGAGCACTGGGTTCCAGCACTGTACAAGACATGAATCTATATCAGGGGATCTTCCTCAGCAAAATCACCAAGTTATTCCAAGACTTCATGAAAGTCTCTCATGGACATTAACAGCTTAAGCTTATTGGTTTCTCATATTCATGCCTCATGAGTTTAGATTGGATATAAGGAAGAAGTTCTTTACTGTGAGGGTGATGAGACACTGGAATGGGTTGCCCAGGGAAGTTGTGAATGCTCCATCCCTGGCGGTGTTCAAGGCCAGGTTGGGCAGAGCCTTGGGTGACATGGTTTAGTGTGAGGTGTCCCTGCCCATGGCAGGGGGGTTGGAACTGGATGGTCTTAATGTCCTTTCCAACCCTAACTATTCTATTCTGTGAACCCTTTGTATTTTGCTGTGGTGAAAATGAATTTCCAGATTTTTCTATGGCAATAAGTTCTGACCTTTCCAGTTCAGAAATCTCTGTTGTGTTGGTGCATGTTAAACATCTAGTTCTATTTAAAAAGCTGATTACAACATTGGCATGAAGTCTTCTGAGACCAAGTCAATCTCCCACAGGTAAATAAAAGGAAATTAAGATGCATATCTGAATAGATATTCATCTATTCAAAGTGTATGAATAAAACTTACAATTAGTCTATTACTGATGATTGTTTAGCTGCTGTACTGAAGGAACATCTCCAAATGACATGATTTAAGTAAATTCTAACAATCAGGGCGCATCTGTTAACTTCAGTGGAGATTGTTTAGTGATCATTACTTGAGCACATTTAGATTTAATTTATGTAGGCAGCTAAAATCAGGATAATTAAATCTGTGTTAGAATTTCCCTACCCTGAACTCTGATAACTGACATTCTTCATTTTGTGTAGTTGTTGATTGTTATTTGAAATTCCATGTGAATAGTTTAAAAATTCTTGGTCAAGTTTAAAAAAAGCATGAAAACAATTTTTATAATTATTTTAACGCATAGAACTTATACAGAATATTTAATAACTTTGGCTACACACAATAGACAGCAGAACTTTTTAAAAACATCATCTCATATTTATCTTTATCTTTCTATGTGACTTCAGTAAATGTAGTAATGTTATATCCTTTTTCCAGAGGAGAATATTTTACCTTTTACCGATTATGCAAGAGGTATGGTGCGTTGTTCTGAAAGTTGACAGGGCAAGGTGCCTGATAATGGACACCTAGTAGCTCTGAGTTTTAATTTTTCTGCTAACATAGGCTTGACTAGCTGCAGTTTCATCATGTCTATTATCCTTTGGGTTGGATGTTATACGTTAGTTGCATGTGTTTTAATTTTTCTGCTAACATGGGCTTGACTAGCTGCAGTTTCATCATGTCTATTATCCTTTGGGTTGGATGTTATACGTTAGTTGCATGTGCTCCAGAAGCAAACTTCAAACTGTGGAATGAGCCAAGGCTCCACTGAAAATGAGGCTTTGATATTCTTAATTCTTTTTGTGTCATTAAATATTTAGTTTTAAATGTGAAATTTAAACATGGTAAATGTGTTTTGTAAATATTTATAACCTTTTATGCTGAACAGATCTCTCACTAATCTATATGAATCCAATCCTATTCAGAAGCCTGAAATCCAATTATCACTTCCCTCTTTCTATAACTGAGGCTGCTTGCCACAACTTTGTATGCAACAAAAGTATGGACTTTGTTCGTGTTAACCTAATGTTTATAGGTTAACTTCCATTTGCAGTCTCACGCAGTCCAACATTTTCTATTCACAGTTGTTATTTTCATTATACTTCATAGCATTTTGCCCCATGTATCACATTATATTTGCATGTGAAAGCACCAACGAAACCCTTAATTAAGAAGGCAAAATCCTACTTACTCAGATTGTTTGGTGGTTTTTTGTTTGTTTGCTTGTTTGATTGACTTTTGGGTTGGGTTTTTTTTTTTTTTTTTTTTAGAGCATTCAATCCACTCTAGAAGATGGAGGTTTGCTGTTTTTCTAAAAAGCACTGATCAAGGCTTGCATCTTGAATTTAAAATATGGTCAGAAGGGATGGTCATAGCATCCCTCTTCTATTCACTTGCTCAGGGACTGCTATGTGAGATCCTGTTTTCAGTATCCTGTTTAGCCTGCAGACTCACATCTTCCACTTCCTTGCAGGCAAGTATCAGCGGACTGTAGCATAGCTATTCAGGCAGCCACCTTGGGGAAGTAATCTTGGATTGCAGTCACTTGAATCTGGCCAGTAGTCTGTCATAGGTCCATGTATGTGTGTGTATATATATATAACATGCACACACACATACACACACACATATATATACACACATAAATATATATATATAGTATCTCTCATAGGTGTATATATGTCGCTGTTTAGAAGGGCTCTGCTCTTTGCTGGTGTTCTGCTTGAGTGCCATGGTTTTGCATGCAGTTAGTAGCTTTTAAAATAGAAATATAAAAAAACCTTAAAATTTAACATTAACTGTTGACATGTAAATGTCATATTGTCATTTTTTCTTCAAGACTTCTATTCACAGGGAAAGTTGTTTGAGTACAGTATCAGGCGTTTTAGTGTAACTACTCACCACCAGTTTTTGTTATACAGCTAGAAAAGTTTTGACAGGCTTTTAAAGGATGAAATATAAAGTGGAGAAAATTTATATTTTTCAATTTGAATGTCAGTATTTTATACATATGAAGAACCACTTGTGTTACTTAGAAACGATTGTCCTGGCTTTGGCTGGGGTAGAGTTAATTTTCTGCATAGCAGCTAGTATGGGGCTAGGTTTTGGATTTGTGCTAGAAACAATGTTAATAGCACAGGGATGTTTTAGTTTCTGCTGAGCAGTGCTTACACAAAGCCAAGGCCTTTTCTGCTCCTCACGCCACCCCTCCAGCGAGGAGGCTGGAGGTGCACAAGGTGTTGGGAGGGGACACAGTCAGGACAGCTGACCCCAACTGAAAACAGGGATATTCCGTACACATATGGTGTCATACTCAGCATGGAAAGCTGAAAGAAGGAGGGAGAGGATGTTCGGAGTGATGATGTTTTGTCTTCCCAAGCAACCATTACATGTGATGGACTTGCCTGTGATGGGAAGTGGTGAATAAGCTCCTTGTTTTTCTTTGCTTGTGTGTGTGACTTTTGCTTTACCTATTGAACTGGCTTTATCTCAAGCCACAGATTTTCTCACTTTTACTCTTCTAATTCTCTCCCCCATTCCACCAAAGGAGGGAGTGAGCAAGTGGCTGCATGGTGCTTTATTGCCAGTACGTGGGCATACCTTCACCACCAGGTTCTGCATTTGAGCAGCGATATCTTGCCACAGTGCAGCAGCCCAGATGGGTTTACTTCTGTGTTGCCAGTTCCTCTGCTTTCATTGCTGCAACCACCCCCACAGGGCATTTGCCACCATCCATGAGTCAGTATAAAGTACTGACCACTTTTCTCATTCGGCAGTGTCCAAGGCCGGCTGGATGGCTTTCAGCTCAGCAAACTGACTCGATTCACCCTGTCCTTCAGCAGTTTCTTTCTTATTAGTTGGTGGAGACATTGGTGTTATCTTGTTGATCACATCTGTGGGGATCTGGCGATGATATGAATTTGACTGGCTGAGATGGACAATTTACGGACTGTATGCATTTCGAACTTCTAAAATACATCACAGCCGTATCAGATTTATGTTAATGTAATTTTGCAGCAAATAGATGTCTTTTACAAACAGAAAGAATGAATGCTTTTGTATTTTAGGTAGAGTTTGCATTACACATTATGAATAGATTAATGAATATATGAATTACAATTTACCTCAGTCCAGTCATTACAATGGTAATGAGTGTATTTTCTTCTGTATATCCAAAACACTGGAAAAATCTTTTTCACTCTTTTTTTGCATGTGTACCCATAATAATAAAAGACTTTGGCTATATTCAGTATTTCCAGCTATGCAAGTTTTTTTTCCCATATGTATGTATTTTTTCTGCATAAGACCAGAAATCCTATTTCAGGAATTTCAGTTATTTTATATAAGCCCTATTTTTAAGTTATCTATTTCAGATTGCTTTGAAATGTTTCACTGACCATTTTTGAAGTTAGTCTGATAATTTCAGCAGTGCCGAAACTCTTGGTGTTAGAAAACAATCTTTACATACACTACGAATTTATTTGGGATGTGCCTGAGCCCTAAGCTTTTTTGAAGCTGACTTTTTCTCTTCCAATTTCTTGTGCTCTTGACAGTGTTTTTACAGCTGATCTAAACTAGGAGTTCTTGTGAACAAAGGCAGTGACTCTGTAGTGCATATTAATTAGATTCATGCTGCCATTAGATGCTTCGTGGTGATTTACAAAAATAGTCTTATTAATCACTTGTATATGCTTTATGTGTACAATAGAAGAATAACACAGCGCTATATGAAATGGAGGAGAGAGGAGCACAGCATCAGGCTATCAAACTTATGGCTCTGAAGAGTTTGCTGTCAAAATTGTTCAGGCAGTGCTTTCTTTGAGGCCATGCCACTGTTGGTGGAACGAACCCCAGCATGTTCCTTCTAGCTACCAGTGCACTGAAGCAAGCAGGAGAATGAGGGTGTATTGCTTCTGCACTATAGCCAGGACTGTTCTTTGCTGGTTTTAACATGGTTTCAGGCAGTTGTGTGATTCTTATGCATAAAAAATACCTAAGCTTAAGTGCTTTGCTGACTCAATCACTTAATATACCAATTGTGTTTTTTCATGTACAGCCTTCTCCTTCTGATCGTCCCTCATAAGCCCTCAATAACCATTACTATAGTAATGCTGTACTGGGTCTGGCTGGGATGAAGTTGATTTTCTTCATAGCAGCCCATATGGTGCTGTGTTTCAGATTTTTGACAAAACGGTGTTGATACACTAGTTACAGCTATAGCTGAGCAGTGCTTGCACAGGGTCAGGGCTTTCTCTGTTTCTCACTCTGCCTCCCAGCCAGCAGGCTGAGGGTGGGCAAGAGGCTGGGAAGGGACACAGCTGACCCAACCTGAGCAAAGAGGTACTACTTGCCATACAGTGTCATGCTCAGTGATAAAACTGGAGGCTAAATGTCCTGAAGTAGCCATTGCTTGGGGACTGGCTGGGCAGTAGGAGGTGGTGAGGGATTGCCTTGCCATCACTTGTTTGATTTTTTTTTTTTGTTGTTTTCTGTTTTGTTATTAAACTGTCTTTATCTTGAGCATGAGTTTTTCTTGGTTTTGCTCTCTTCCCATTCTTTCCCTCAGATGGTGGGTACTTAGCTGCTGGCAACTCACCAGAGGTAGCCACAAAAATACTGACTGCTTTAGTTCATAATGCCACCATCCCTCAGGGGGAAAAAAAATAAAAAAATAAAAAAGGTGCCGGGTAGGTAGAAGCGAAGTCAGTGAAGTTTAAGCTGGAAATATGATGTGACTTTTTTTAATAGTTGTGGTAATGAAACACTGAACACAGAGGAACAAGTGGCTCCACCTTAGACCTTGAAATTGGAATAATTACTTCAGCTGATCAGAGAAAGATCAGCTCTACCCTCCTAAGTTAGCTTTTAGAAAAGGCAGCGGTATGCAGTCAGTGTTGGTTTATGGCTGTAATTTAATGAAATCAATCCAGGTTTTAAAAGTCTTTCCTAGACTTTATCTGTGAGTATTCCTTTTGATGGAAATCCTGCAGACCTTTCAGAAAACCAGTAGTTTTCATTTTCTCTTTGTTGAACTGTGAAGTGCCCGGCCTTCAGGATAGAATTTCCACTGGTTGATAGAGTGGGTGGAAGCTGAGGGAGGTTTCTGAATTACATTTTAGGGAAATCTTACAGTGTTTCTGCTATAACACAAACTACCCTTGTTTGATAAATCCTTGTCAAGTTCAGATAATGGTATGGAAGGCATAATTCCATATGTGTGAGATTGTTGTGCAGAGACATAGGACTGCTAAAAAAGTGTAAGCTATCATAGGAAATCTTTGTGATTTGGAAACCATGGGAGAAAGTGTGATAACTGTTGACATGCTTGGCATATCTGACAGCATGTCTTTAACCTTTTGTTCTTGGACTGAGAAGTAATTAATGGTTTAGAGTAACTTAGTAGCAGCAGTCTCTCTTTTGACAGCTTTCTTGTCTGAAGAGATTGAATGGAAGAAAGGAAATCTTTCAAGAACAAAGCCAAAGAGCAGAGGTGTTCGTAGCTACTTTATGAACTTAGAAATCATATAATACATTTGGGAAAATGATATTTGAAATATCAAAAATAAGACAGAAGGAAACCCCTCAAAGAATATATAAGTGAAAAAATACAACAAGAGGTTCAGGTAGATACTGCACAATATGATGTGCATGATAGAGTTTAGTAAAATATCATGAGCTTGCTTGGTGAAACTTTGTAATTCTCCACCAGACCTCATCTATGCAAAAGGTTTTTGTTTCCAGATCACTAAGTAAGATCAGTGGTGCATATTTTATGAACTATTGCATACACGAGTTAGATTTATATCAGATAGCACTAGTTCATCCAAGTCACGGAACTGATTATATGATTCGCAAAAGGTTTGTAGTGGAAACAATATGTTGTTTCCAAACTGCTTTCCGGAGTCTCCGAAAGTATATGGTTGATAACATAGCCCCCAGCTTGGTCTTCTGTTGTTGAATTGGTACAGGTATTTAATAGATGGACATTTAAGGAGGACTGTTAGCTATTCAATGTTTGTTTTCAGACTCCCTCTTACTACTGTTATTGTATAAACCAAAAGTTTGCCACTTTTGCATATCAGAGTTATCATCTTGATTTGGGATGTGAAAAAAAAAGCAGTTTGAGATTTTCAATTATAGTAGTCAGAGTATGAAAATGTTACCTGTGCCTGTAGTCCGTATGGTAGGTCTCCCTGCCAGTGCCACCTTTAGGGGAAATCTACTTGCACCATAATGTGAGGGTCTCCATATCAGCTTTGTACTTTCTCTTTAGTTGTTCATCTAAAGGAATTTCTTTGTGGGCTGTGTTCCATGCTGCGTACTGCAGTTTTTGATTTTAAATTTAGCTGCACAGCTAGCTGAAATAGCAGGAGTTCATAGTGTTGGCGCTTTGATCAAAGAAAGAGTTGGTTGAAAATTTATTAGTCCCAGGTAAAAGTCTGAGTATTTTCATAAACAAGATAAGTAGGACTACTAATCCTATAGAGGTTTACTCTTAACTTTTTTTTCTATCTTGGTTAGTTTGAAAGAACTAGTATGGTGCAGGCATGCAAATTGTGTTTATGTGGAAATTTGCTTTGTGTTCAGTAATTTATTTCATAGGGAGCATGGTAATAATTTCATGAACACTTAAAATATTTGGAGATCCAATCTGATTATTCCATAAAAAATTAGCTTTGGTGGTAGAAGCAGTGACTTTTACCTTTCTGCTCTCATTTAAGAATTGCAGACTTTTATTTTAGCCAGTAAGATTTTATTTTTTTTAATATCATTACTTTATTACTGCTAAAATCAGGAAGGCATTCTAAAGAAAAAAGTGGAAATCAAAATCAAAAGTTTATTAAACTTACTTTTTTGTTCCACAGGTTTTCACTTGACTTTATATCTTCTTTGTTAACCTACAGCCTGTATGAAGTGATTAGCAAAACTAAATGTAGATATCTTCCTGTCTTCTAAGTGTCCAAACTCCACTACAGTCAGTGGATATATAGCCAATACAGCCAGTGACCTAAGTGGATATCCTTAGATATCCCAAGTGGATATACACTGGCTAGTCAACTGGAAGCTCCCCTGACTTCTTCGTTGACGAGAGCACCATTGACGTTAGTATGAAGGCTGCTGCATTTAATTGTCTTAATTTGGTGCTGTATCCCATCAAAATGTTGTAGTTTAAGCTAAGCCACCTAGTCTCTTTGTTTGGTCAGGTGTAAGAGGCCGACATCTCAGGGCCATTCATTCTGCCTGCTTTAAACATCTAATTTAAACCATGAAATCAGGGCATAATACTGCCAAAATATGTGCGTGCTCTGCCATTGTCTGTAGAAGTCTATATAGTTGAAAACAAAGCCTGTAATTGTTGTGTAGTTACTGTTATCAATTACAGGGCAAGACAGAATGTCTCTTAATTAACTTAATAACCTGGTAGGTACGTTTAGACATAGCTAATTAGAGCTTTCTTGTAATTGGGCCTAGGATTAATAGACTGTGAAGACTGTTTCATTTGTATTAAATGCATGGACAATCACAAGGAAATTGAAATTTGAGCCTGCATTGAATAACTAATAGAGGACCTCAGGATGTCACAATAGTGAAAGAGTATTATCTTTATAAAGAATTAATATACTAAGTCACTAGACCTGTTTTGGTTTTTGTTTTGGGTTTTGGGGGGGGGGGTGTTTGGTTTTTGTTTTTTTTTTTGTTTTTTTTTTTTTCCACCCCCAAGATAGTTTTCAAGAGCTATTTGCACAA